>JAKWJD010001758.1:6405109-6605109 GCA_027705065.1 Solanum peruvianum | reverse complement strand
ATCTTCAGATTCTGCACCCTTGAAGACTGGAGGTTTCAGTTTCAAGAACTTACTAAAAAGTTCATGTTGATCGTTTGTCATAATAGGCCCAGTAGTCAGACGTGGAAAGGTGCCTATTCCCAATGTTGCATCCATGCGGGGAGCCATAGTAGCCGCATGTCGTATCTCTGAAACCGGAGGTGTTGCTGCAGAAGACCACTGGAGGTGCTTGACCCTAATCAGACAACCCGCTAAGATAAGCAAGTACTTGGTTGATCATCTATGGGGTAGGTTGGGGTGGCATTTCTCCCTCATTCTGTCCTTGTTCAGTTTCCCCTTCCTCACCCTCTCTTACTACATCCTCAGTCGGTGGAGGAGTCACCGCCCTAGTATCAGATGGGCTAGGGGCTCGTCCTCTCCCTCTAGAGGACGTCCTCCCACGACCTCTTCCACGGCCTCTTGCCGTTACCCTTCCTCGAGCCACAGCCCCAGTGGCTGGCTCAGTAGTTTCCTTTCCTGTCTTTCCGTTGTCGCTGCTGTGCGGTCGTTGCTCTAGTTCTAACCATCTGCGAAAAACATAGAATGAAGATGGTCAGATACCAATTTGTATCACCCTAGATACCAATTGGACTCAAGTAGTAGCACGAAAGAAAGAATGAAAGAATGGAATTTTCCTAAAGTCTTATAGCCTCTCAAGGAAAGTAAAGGCGTCCCCCTAACCGTTCCATAAGACTCTACTAGACCTGTTCTTGTGTGATGAGACCAATGAACCTAATGCTCTGATACCAAGTCTTTCACGACCCAAATCGGGGACGCGACTGGCACCCACATTTACCCTCCTATGTGAGCGAACCAACCCATCTAAATCTTAACATTTCAATATAATATCAACAGAAATAATGCGGAAGACTTAATCTCATAATAAACAACTCAAACTATTTAATATTCCCAAAATCTGGAAGTCATCATCACAAGAACATCTATCTCAATTTCTAAACTAAAACTGTCTAAGAACAAAATACTAAAAAGCTAGTCCATGCCGGAAGTTCAAGGCATCAAGACTGAAGAAGGAGACCCAGTCCAAGCTAGACGCTTAGCTCACCCTGAATTTTCCGATAGAGTGAAGACTGGCTTGATCTACTGCTGAGTCGAAGTTGACGGAACGTTTGCTGCATAACACAAATAACAAGGGGAAACATAAAAGTAGGGGGTCAGTACAACCACACGTACTGAGTAGATATCATCGGTTAACTCAAAATAGGCGATAATACATATCAAGTAATATTATAAATCAACTATAAACTCAACTGTAGCAACAACCAGTATTATAATCGTCAATAAATACCATCAAGTTCATCCATGAGGACTCAAGCCTCAATACCATACTCATTTGGGAATTAAGTTCATTATGTTGAGTATATTAACATCTTTCAAGATTCATTATCTTTCTTCCTCTTGTGTCGGTACGTGACACTCCGATCCCCTACCACTATGTGTCGGAACGTGACACTCCGATCCCCTATATGTGTCGGAACGTGACACTCCGATCCCCTATATGTGTCGGAACGTGACACTCCGATCCCCTATATGTGTCGATACGTGACACTCCGATCCCCTATATCACGTGTCGGTTCGTGACCCCCCGTCCCACTAATACTATGTGTCGGAACGTGACACTCCGATCCACTAATACTATGTGTCGGAACGTGACACTCGATCCACTATACTATGTGTCGGAACGTGACACTCGATCCACTAAATTCATTCTATCCGTTCATCAACAGCCTTCTCTATACCAAGGCATCATCAATCCCATTACTTTAATTCGTCAAGCCTTCTTTTATACCAAGGCATCATCATTAATATCATAGATTAAAGTTTCTTTCAAGATTTGGGATTCAATGGTTTTCATCATGCTTGTTTTATCAAAATCACATAATCATGTTCATGCAAGCATACAATTAAGCATATAGACAGGTTTACAATATCATCAACACATATTATTCACTATTAAGAGTTCACTACGAGTATCGTAATATAAAAACCATAACCTACCTCCACCGAAGAATGAATCAACAAGCTATCTTCTCAAAATCCTTGCTATCCTCTTCGTTCTCTCTCTCTACTCGTTCGTTTCTCCTCTCTTTCTGTTCTTTTCTTTTGTTTTGTTTATTCAAACCCTCCTTCTTTTTACCCTAATTAAAAGTATAATTAAGTGTAAAGGAGGACAATAAAACCCACTAATTAACTTAAGGTTACCCCTTTTAACCCCCAAGTAATTAGACCTATTAATATTAACCCTCAATCTTTATAATTAAGGAAAGAATAGTCCAAAACGACCCCTAAAACGTGTAGAGGAATCCTATTTTGCCTGGGACTGCGCAACCTGTGACGGGCCGTCGTTCCTGCGACGGTCCGTCACGGTGGTCGTCGCAGCTCCCTCGAGCTCAAGTGGCCTGTGACGGCCCGTCACAGCCGTGACGGTCCTCCTGTTCCTCCGTCATGACGGTCAGAAACTCGTTTCTTGTACCAAATTCTCAAAAGTTGAAGTGTTTTGCAACGGAAACTCACGACGGTTCTCGTGGATGTGACGGAACGTCCTGCAGGTCCGTCACAATTTACAGAGAGTCGATTTTAATATCCAATTTGAAGAATTCTAAGTGTCCTGGAACGACACTCCCTCGACGGGCCGTCGTGACCACGACGGTCCGTCGTGACACTCGTCGTTCCAGCCAGTTTTTCCAGAAATGGACTCTGTTGCTCAAAAACGACTAAACAGGTCGTTACAATAGATACCATTTTTACCCATCGTTCGTCCCCGAACGATCCAAAGAAGAAAAACAATGGCGAAAAGGAGTACCCACTGAATCTGTAAACAGATGGGGGTTTTTTTGCTTGCATATCTGCCTCCTTCTCCCAAGTAGCCTCTTCAACCGGTCGATTCTTCATTGAACTTTGATGGATGCAATCTCTCTCGACCTTAACTTGCGAACTTCTCTATCTAATATAGCAACCGGTTCCTCTTCATAAGTCAAGTTCTCATCCAACAAAACTGAATCCCAACGGATAATGTAGTTTCCATCTCCGTGGTATCTCTTCAACATGGATCACATACAACACCGGATGCACTCCGGACAGCCCTGGGGGCAAGGCTAATTCGTAAGCCACCTCCCTATTCTCTTAAGCACTTCAAATGGTCCAATATACCTTGGACTTAGCTTACCTCTTTTTCCAAACCGCATCACCCCTTTCATGGGCGACACCTTCAACAAGACTTGTTCACCTTCCATGAACTCCAAGTCTCTAACCTTTCGGTCCGCATAGTCCTTTTGTCTACTTTGAGCCGCCAAAAGCTTTTCTTGAATAGCTTTTACCTTCTCCATAGAATCTCTCAACAGATCAGTCCCCCACGGTCTAACTTCAAAGGCGTCAAACCAACCAATGGGAGATCTACACCTCCTCCCATACAATGCTTCAAATGGAGCCATATCGATACTGGAGTGATAGCTATTATTATATGAAAACTCTGCCAAAGGTAAGAAGCTATCCCAATGGCCACCAAACTCTATCACACATGCACGAAGCATATCCTCCAACACTTGAATCGTTCGCTCAGACTGACCATCGGTCTGAGGGTGAAATGCCGTGCTAAGGTCCAACCTAGTACCTAATTCAGCATGTAGTGTCCTCCAAAACTTAGAGGTAAACTGCGTACCTCTATCCGATATGATGGAGAGTGGAACTCCATGCAACCGAACGATCTCTGAGATGTAGATCTTGGCTAACTTCTCTGCATTGTAGGTCACCTTGACAGGAATGAAGTGAGCAGACTTAGTCAACCTATCAACGATCACCCAAATGGAGTCATACTTACCCAAGGTCTTTGGAAGACCAACCACAAAGTCCATTGCGATTCTCTCCCACTTCCATTCAGGAATGGGCATTCTCTGGAGTGTTCCTCCGGGCCTTTTGGTGTTCATACTTTACTTTGTTGACAATTTGGACATTTGGCCACAAACTCAACAATATCTCGCTTCTCTCTTCACTCCACCAGAAATGTTGCTTTAGGTCGCGGTACATCTTGGTTGCACCAGGATGTATAGAATATCCGGAACTATGAGCTTCTGTAAGGATAGTGGTGATCAAATCATCGATGCGGGGTACACCTACTCTTCCCTTAATCCTCAAAATACCTTCCCATCGATTATTGCTTCCTTGGCCTCTCCTTGCAACACTTTATCTCGAATTCGCCTTAGTTTCTCATCATCAAACTGTTTCCCCTTAATCTGATCAAGAAAAGAAGATTTTGCCCTCTACACAAGCTAACAATCCTCCCTTCTCGTTTATTTCTAACCTCATAAGGTCATTAGCCAAAATCTGCACTTTCTAGCCAATGGGCGTCTAGAAGCTTGCAAATGAGCTAGACTTCCCATGCTTCCGGCCTTCCTACTCAAACATCTGCCACAACATTTGCTTTTCCCGGATGATACAGATAGTGATGTCGTAGTCCTTCAGTAGTTCCCATCTCCTCTGTCTCAAGTTCAAGTCTTTCTGAGTGAATACATACTGTAGGCTACGATGGTCCGTGTAGACTTCACACTTAACCCCATACAAGTAGTGTCTCCATTGCTTTAGTGCAAATACTACCGCGGCCAATTCCAAATCATGAGTTGGATAGTTACGTTCATGCACTTTTAATTGTCTTGAAGCATAAGCGATCACGTTCTTCTCCTTGCATTAGCACTGCAGCCACCCAAACCCGAATAGGATGCATCACAATAGACAATGAAGTTCTTACCCTCTACCGGCAAGGTAAGGATAGGCGCGGTAGTCAACAAAGTCTTGAGTTTCTGAAAGCTTTCCTCACACTCGTCCGTCCATACAAATGGGACGTTTTGCTTAGTCAAGTTCGTCAATTGGGAAGCAATCGAAGAGAATCCCTTGACGAATCGACGGTAGTAGCTAGCTAACCCAACAAAACTCCGTATTTCTGACACATTAGTGGGTCTTACCCAATTTTTCACTGTTTCAATCTTAGAAGGATCTACCATCACTCCATCCTTAGAAACCACGTGCCCCAAGAAGGACACTGAATCTAACCAAAACTCACACTTGGAGAATTTCGCATAGAGCTTCCTCTTTCTCAACAACTCTAACACCATTCTCAAATGCTCTTCATGTTCCTTCTTACTCTTGGAGTATATCAGTATATCATCAATAAACACGATCACAAAGAGGTCCAAATATGGCTTGAAAATCCCGTTCATCAAGCTCATGAAGGCAGCAGGGGCATTAGTAAGACCAAAGGACATTACCACAAATTCATAGTGCCCATACCTAGTTCGAAAAGCAGTCTTTGGCACATCCGTTGCTCGTATTTTCAATTGGTGATAACCGGACCTCAAGTCGATTTTGAGAAGACACAAGCACCTTGTAACTGATCGAACAAGTCATCAATGCGAGGAATGGGGTACTTGTTCTTAACAGTTACTTTGTTCAACTGTCGGTAATCTATGCACATTCGGAAACTCCCATCCTTCTTCTTCACAAATAGCACCGGAGCACCCACCAAGGAGATGCACTTGGTCTAATGAAGCCTTTGCTCAACAACTCTTGAAGTTGTGCCTTTAACTCTCTTAATTCGGCGGGAGCCATTCTATACGGGGGTATAGAAATGGGGCGAGTACCGGGTTCCAAATCAATGCAGAAAGTCTATATCCCTATCTGGTGGCATACCGGGAAGATCTGCAGGGAACCAATCCAAAAACTCACAGACCACTGAAACCCGACTCGATCGAAGGTACTTGGTAGTGTCATCCTTGAGATGTGCCAAGAAAGCTAGACAACCCTTACTAACCATCTTCTGAGCACGAATAAAGGAGATGATACGCACCGGATTGGGAGTGTAGTCACCCTCCCACACTAACGGATCTGCCCCAGGCTTGGCTAACGTTACCGTTTTAGCATTACAATCCAAAATCGCAAAGTTTGGAGAAAGCCAAGTCATACCCAGAATTACATCAAAGTCACCCATTTCTAAAATAACCAAATCTACATAAGTGTTGCTCCCCACAAATTCACTAAACATGACCTATATACCTTTTCAACTATCACCGACTTACCCACCGGAGTAGAAACACGAATAGGCACGTCAAGTAATTCACAATGCAAATTTAGACCATTAGCAAATGAGGAAGATACATAAGAAAATGTGGATCCAGGATCAAACAATACGGAAGCCATGCAATCACAAATCAGAAGGTTACCTGTGATAACTGCATCAGACGCCTCCGCTTCAGATCTCCCAGGGAAAGCATAACAATGGGCCCCATTATTTGTCTGTCCGTTGCCCCTACCATGTTGTGTAGTAGTGGCTCCGTTTTGCCCATCACCTCTGCCGTTTTGGTGACCGCCATTACCTCGACCACACCACGTCCTCCAGAAAAACGGCCCCTACATGACCACCCCTACCTCTAGCTAGTGGGGCTCTGTAACTCTGTTTTGGACATATTCCTCCTAATATGTCCAATCTCCCCACATCCATAGCACTCTCTTGGAAGGGCATAGGTCTCTCGGAGTAGTGTTGACCGTTCTGAGGTGGACCCCCAACTACAGTCTGTAGTGAAGACTGTATTGGTCGAACTGAGTGACCTCCGGAGTTCTGTCCTCTAGAGTAGGAACCATTAAACTCACCTCCCCTTCGAAATCTCTTTGATGTCGATGTCGTGGTGAAGTCATCTGGCTTCACTCCTTCCACCTCTATCACAAAGTCTACCACCTCTTGGAAGGATGTTGCTGTTGCCGCTATCTGTAAGGCTGAAATCCGTAATTCTGACCTCAACCCCTTTACAAAACGGCGGATCCGTTCTTGTGGACTGAAACAGAGTTGGGTGGCGTATCTGGATAGTGCGCGAAATTTAGCCTCGTATGCATTAACCGTCATTCTACCTCTGTTCAAGACTCAAAAACTCATCCCTCTTCCTATCCCTCAAAGTGCGGGGATATACTTTTCCATGAACAAACTAGAGAATGATTCCCAAGTCATAGGTGGTGCCTCCGTTGGTTGACACTCAACATGTGAACGCCACCACATTTTGGCGTTCCCTTGGAACTGATAGCTCACGAACTCGACACCAAACCTCTCTACTATCCCCATCTTGTGTAGTAGCTCATGGCAATCAACCAGAAAATCATAAGCATCTTCAGATTCTGCACCCTTGAAGACTGGAGGTTTCAGTTTCAAGAACTTACTAAAAAGTTCATGTTGATCGTTTGTCATAATAGGCCCAGTAGTCAGACGTGGAAAGGTGCCTATTCCCAATGTTGCATCCATGCGGGGAGCCATAGTAGCCGCATGTCGTATCTCTGAAACCGGAGGTGTTGCTGCAGAAACCACTGGAGGTGCTTGACCCTAATCAGACAACCCGCTAAGATAAGCAAGTACTTGGTTGATCATCTCTGGGGTAGGTTGGGGTGGCATTTCCTCATTCTGTCCTTGTTCAGTTTCCCCTTCCTCACCCTCTCTTACTACATCCTCAGTCGGTGGAGGAGTCACCGCCCTAGTATCAGATGGGCTAGGGGCTCGTCCTCTCCCTCTAGAGGACGTCCTCCCACGACCTCTTCCACGGCCTCTTGCCGTTACCCTTCCTCGAGCCACAGCCCCAGTGGCTGGCTCAGTAGTTTCCTGTCTTTCCGTTGTCGCGCTGGTGCGGTCGTTGCTCTAGTTCTAACCATCTGCGAAATAGAATGAAGATGGTCAGATACCAATTGTATCACCTAGATACCAATTGGACTCAAGTAGTAGCACGAAAGAAAGAATGAAAGAATGGAATTTTCCTAAAGTCTTATAGCCTCTCAAGGAAAAGTAAAGGCGTCCCCCTACCGTTCCTTAAGACTCTACTAGACCTGTTCTTGTGTGATGAGACCAATGAACCTAATGCTCTGATACAAGTCTGTCACGACCCAAATCGGGGACGCGATTGGCACCCACATTTACCCTCCTATGTGAGCGAACCAACCCATCTAAATCTTAACATTTCAATATAATATCAACAGAAATAATGCGGAAGACTTAATCTCATAATAAACAACTCAACTATTATTAATATTCCCAAAATCTGGAAGTCATCATCACAAGAACATCTATCTCAAATTTCTAAACTAAAACTGTCTAAGAACAAAATACTAAAAAGCTAGTCCATGCCGGAAGTTCAAGGCATCAAGACTTGAAGAAGGAGACCCAGTCCAAGCTAGACGCATTAGCTCACCCTGAATTTCCGATGGAGTGAAGACTGGCTTGATCTACTGCTGAGTCGAAGTTGACGGAACGTTTGCTGCATAACACAAATAACAAGGGGAAAACATAAAAGTAGGGGGTCAGTACAACCACACGTACTGAGTAGATATCATCGGTTAGTCAAAATAGGCGATAATACATATCAAGTAATATTATAAATCAACTATAAAACTCAACATGTAGCAACAACCAGTATTATAATCGTCAATAAATACCATCAAGTTCATCCATGAGGACTCAAGCCTCAATACCATACTCATTTGGGAATTAAGTTCATTATGTTGAGTATATTAACATCTTTCAAGATTCATTATCTTTCTTCTCTTGTGTCGGTACGTGACACTCCGATCCCCTACCACTATGTGTCGGAACGTGACACTCCGATCCCCTATATGTGTCGGAACGTGACACTCCGATCCCCTATATGTGTCGGAACGTGACACTCCGATCCCCTATATGTGTCGGTACGTGACACTCCGATCCCCTATATCTACGTGTCGGTTCGTGACACCCGTCCCACTAATACTATGTGTCGGAACGTGACACTCCGATCCACTAATACTATGTGTCGGAACGTGACACTCCGATCCACTAATACTATGTGTCGGAACGTGACACTTCCGATCCACTAAATTCATTCTATCCGTTCATCAAGCCTTCTCTTACCAAGGCATCATCAATCCATTACTTAATTCGTCAAGCCTTCTTTTATACCAAGGCATCATCATTAATATCATAGATTAAAGTTTCTTTCAAGATTTGGGATTCAATGGTTTTCATCATGCTTGTTTTATCAAAATCACATAATCATGTTCATGCAAGCATACAATTAAGCATATAGACAGGTTTACAATATCATCAACACATATTATTCACTATTAAGAGTTCACTACGAGTATCGTAATATAACCATAACCTACCTCCACCGAAGAATTGAATCAACAAGCTATCTTCTCAAAATCCTTGCTATCCTCTTCGTTTCTCTCTCTCTACTCTTCGTTTCTCTCTCTTTCTGTTCTTTTCTTTTGATTTGTTTTATTCAAAACTCCTTCTTTTTACCCTAATTAAAAGTATAATTAAGTGTAAAGGAGGACAATAAAACCCACTAATTAACTTAAGGTTACCCCTTTAACCCCCAAGTAATTAGACCTATTAATTTAACCCTCAATCTTTATAATTAAGGAAAGAATAGTCCAAAACGACCCTAAAACGTGTAGAGGAATCCTATTTGCCTGGGACTGCGCAACCTGTGACGGGCCGTCGTTCCTGCGACGGTCCGTCACGGTGGTCGTCGCAGCTCCCTCGAGCTCAAGTGGCTGTGACGGCCCGTCACAGCCGTGACGGTCCGTCCTGTTCCTCCGTCATGACGGTCAGAAACTCGTTTCTTGTACCAAATTCTCAAAAGTTGAAGTGTTTTGCAACGGAAACTCACGACGGTTCGTCGTGGATGGACGGAACGTCCTGCAGGTCCGTCACAATTTACAGAGAGTCGATTTTATATCCAATTTTGAAGAATTCTAAGTGTCCTGGAACGACACTCCCTCGACGGGCCGTCGTGACCACGACGGTCCGTCGTGACACTCGTCGTTCCAGCCAGTTTTTCCAGAAATGGACTCTGTTGCTCAAAACGACTAAACAGGTCGTTACAGATAGAGAGAGGGGGAAAAAGTGGGAGAGAGGTGAATTGTATATGTATATTGGTTAGATAATTGTATATTATACATATGTATTTGTATATATGACAAGCGAGATTAGGAGGGAGATGAGAGAGGTGAGCGAGATTGGGAGAGGGAGGAGAGAGGCAAGCGAGAGAGGGCAGAGAGTGGGAGAGAGGTAATTGTATATGTATATTGATTAGATAATTGTATATTATACATATGCATTAGTATAAAAAAATAAACTAGATTAGGAGAGAGAGGAGAGAGGTGAGCGATATTGGGAGAGAGAGGAGAGCGGAGAGCAAGAAAAGACAGAGAGTGGGAGAGCGGAGAGCAAGAAAAGACAGAGAGTGGGAGAGAGGTGAATTACATATGTCTATTGATTAGATAATTGTATATTATATATATCTATTTGTATGTTCTGGCGATTATACATATACGAATGTGGTTAATTATACAAAGTCGAAGTCAACCCACATAATTAATGTATAATGTTAGTCGTGAGTAGTAATTACTGCAAACTATATCTATGATGAGTAATTAAATAATATAAATTTGCTTAAACGCGTAATTTTTCCTTACTAATGTATAGCAAAATTCTGTAGCTCACCATGCATTTGATTTGGGCTTGCACTTATTGGCCTTTATTTTACAAAAAAAACAAACAAAAACAGTCAAATACTCCCACTATCTACAATTGTATATCAGGGTAACGTCATGCACTCTTCTCAAGGAAAATTCAATATAAGATGTAATTTAACTAATATAACCCTATTGCACCAAAAATATCAAAAATCTACGTAATTTTTCAATTGAATAAAATGAAGGAGTAATTATTAAGGGCAGAATTGAAAAAAATGACTAATTATTTCTTGATTGTTTAAATTGACAATTAATCTTGGATATCTATTTTCAGTATACCTGCCAAACAAGTGTAGACGAAGGAAGTATATTGATATTTTTTAGTCTAATGCATATAATTAAAGAATGAGATTTATTCTAAGTAGACTATCATTAACTTTCTAGTTAGACTATAATCAAGTTGATTGCTTAAGAAAAATATAAAAAGGGATGCTCGGTGTACTATAAGCTCGCGGTATGAGCATAGTTGGGGGAAAGGTTGGAGCATAAGAATTTATTGCATGCAGTCTTACCCTACATTTCTGTAAGAGATTGTTTCTACAATTTGAATCGTAATCTTCTGATCACATGACAATTAACTTTATCGGTCACGCTAATT
Organism: Solanum peruvianum; assembly: GCA_027705065.1. Taxonomy (NCBI): domain Eukaryota; kingdom Viridiplantae; phylum Streptophyta; class Magnoliopsida; order Solanales; family Solanaceae; genus Solanum; species Solanum peruvianum. Next base: position 6,593,936 of record JAKWJD010001758.1, on the reverse strand, counting down.
CGTATTATAACATTGTTATAGATGAATTGTGTTACTTGTTGTATTGGATGGGAACATTTGATGTAGTCGTACGTGTAGTTATCTTGATGAATGTTTATTATTAGAGTTCGGAGCTTAAAAGGCAAAAAAAATTGATAAAAATTCCAAAAGGGCACATTAAAATAATTTCTAACCAAAAGGGTAAAATCGCTACTGACATAGCGATTTATTTTAACACCGTTAACAGATGAAAATCGCTGCTCTACAAGCAATTTTGTCCAATTTTTTTTTTTTGAAAATCGCTAGCCCTGCAACATTTTTATAATTTTTTTAAAGAAGTTTAAAATCGCTGCTATGACAACGTTTTTATTTTTGAATTGAAATCTCTGCCTTGGCCGATTTTCCTTAATTTCTTTTGTAAAAAAAAATTGCTAGTATTTTTTTTTTGGGAAAATCGGTTCATTGGTAGCGATTTTAATGAATTGAATTTTTTTTTAATAAGAAGATCAAGGCAGCAATTTTAGTGGATTGGAAATTATTTTTTTAAGACATCATTGCCAAGGCAACAGTTTTAGAGGATTTTTTTTTAATAAAAAATTTTAACAATTTTGAAATTGTAAATCATTTTTGTGAACTTTTTTTTTAATTTTGTCAATACTTTTTAATTTTTATTTTATTTTATAAATATTCTAGCTAATTATTATTTTAAATCGTATTATACTTTTTATATTCCAACCAATTTATAAAATAAAATAAAAATTAAAAAAGTATGACAAATTTTTTTTTCTTCAAAAAAGCAAAAGTTTACAACGCTGCCAAGGTAGCGACTTTATTTTAAAAAAGAAAAAAAAATCCTAACTCAATATAGACGCTGCCTTGGTAGCGATTTCAAAAAAAATAATTCTAACCATTCTTCTTTTAAAAAATTAAGGAGAATCGCTGCCAAGGCAGCGATTTCCAATGAAAAAAAAAAGATCTTTTATTAAAAATGCTACCATAGCAGCGATTTTGAACTTTTTTTTAAAAAAAATTGCAAAAATGCTGCAGGGGTAGCGAATTTTTTTAAAAAAAATTAGTCTATTAATGGGTGTTAAAATAAATCGCTACGTCTATAGCGATTTTTCCCTTTTGGTTAGAAAATTTTCTGACGTACCCTTTTGAAACTTTTATCATTTTTTTTACTCTTTAAACTCCGGACTCTTTATTATTACATATCTTTTCATAATATCTCGTATCATAACATTGTAAATTATAATTACAATTAGATTGTGTTACTTGTTTGCTGGATGAAAACATAATTATCTGTAATATAGTTTGTCTTATTTTTTAAAAATATAAAAACGTTACTTATTTATTGTTGTGTGAGTAAGTCGAATTAATACTCAAAAATGAAATAAAATACCACCTCATAAATAAATAGTTTAAAAATTTTGCTTGAGCAAGGTGGAATAATAAGTTGAAAATTTAATATTCATAAGTTGATAAACCAATGTTTAAGAAAATAACAAATAGAAAAACGTGGGAATTACAAAAGTAATTAAATTATAATTTAGTTGACAAATTGCTCAAACTATTATTATCATTCTAAATAAACTATATTCAAGTTGACAAGTTGCTCAAACTATTATTATCATTCTAAATAAACTATATTCAAGTTGGTTGCTTTAAAAGAAAAAAAATGGATTAAATAAATACAAGAAGTGTCATCTTAGATACTATAAATAGTAGGTCTCAAACTCTCAATTTCATCATAGTTGCACAATATATTTGCTATGGATAGAAAAACTATACTTTTTTTTGCTGCAATTCTTATAATGTTTATTGCAATAAATAGCTATTCTGTCTCCTCCTCTTCTTTATATGATCACATCATGTCCAGAAAAATGTTGTCCCAACTCATGTGTCCTCCATGTTGCGTACAATGTGGGTGCATAAATTGTGCACTTTGTTGTGATGGAGGGAAACATTAACGGTTCTCGATCTATGACATTTTGTCTGTGTTATTTTTTTTTTTGTTGAATAAAAAGTTCACTATATATACCAATATGTAGTTATCTTCATGGTTGTTGTATATCGTTTCATAATGTATCTGCTAAGAGTTCTGTCTTTTACTCATGTTATTCGTCTGTCTTTCTTTATATGTATGTAGTTATCTTGATGATTGTTATACATAATTTCGTAATGTTTTATATTATATTGTGTTGTGCTAAAGTTCTTGTCTTTTGATCATATTGTGAATCTTATTTTCTAAATAAATTGTCAATTGCATACCTATAGTTATCTTAATGGTTCTGATATATTGTTTCATAATGTATCGTATTGCACTAAAAATCTTTTTTTTTTCCTGTTTGTCTTATTTTTGAATAAACAAGTAACTAAGTACATATAGTTATCTTTATAGTTGTTATATACTGTTTTATAATGTATCATGTTATATTATAGGAAAAATACGTAAAATTTTTCCTGAACTTGATAACAAAACTCACTTTAGCACTTTAACTTTATGGATAATTATTTAGCCCCTAATCTCTTTTAAAGTGGATTAAAATACACCCAAATTGCTGACATGACAAATGAAAAAAATATAAAGCGCATAAAGGCCAAAAATTAAAGAAAAAAAATAAGTGGACCCTAATTATTTTCATTTTATCGAATAATTTTCTTCACCTTCTTCATATCCTACCACCAACCCCACCCCCCACCTTCCGTACCTTCATCTCCTCACACCCAATCCACCCCTTCCGCCCTCAACCATCACTTGCACTACCCTTGCTTCTTCTTTGACCCCCCCCCCCTCCTGCAACGAACCCACTCCTACCCTCTTTATTCTCTTCGAATATCGGTGCTTCACACAATTTTCTTCGTCTTCTTTTTTTTTTTGTTGAACTTTTCATATTTTTTCTCCCACCCTCATTTCCTTTAGTTTCTATCAATAAATTCAAAAAATGTGATGAACAAGGAAAAATAGGAAAGTCATCAAATTGTTTTTGCTTCAAATTAAAATTAGTCTTTATGGCAAGGTTTGAATGTGATGAACTTGAAGCTCTTTTCAATCAAACTCTACAAATTTTTCATTTCAAATTAAACTTTTAGTTGTTATTATTTATTTGTTTTAATTATATGTCTTAAAAATTGAGTGTTTTGTGAGAATGTGTAATAACCCGAAAGGTCATTTTTAAATAAATTTGATTATTCTTTTAACTTGAGTTAATTAATTAATGAGTAATTGTAGATAATTGATAATTAATGGGTTAAAGTGATAATTTATTTAACACCTTATAATATTTGATCCATATTTATCAAAAATAAGTTACTAGGGTTTGTCACATATAATACATAATTATTTTATTCAGATAAAATAAAGAAAAAAAAGAGAGAAGGGATGAAAACATACCTGAACAGACGAATGGCGGAGGAGACGAACAAACCTCAAGTGGCAGGTAACAAACAATTAATACAACTAGTCCTAATTTTTGTTTTGTTTTGTAGATAACTATGAATATAATAGATTAAGACTTAAAGAGATTATTTTTTTTATCAATATTAAAGCCACAAGTTCTGTAGATTATTGGGTTAGTGGAGGCAACATAATGATTGCCTAATGATGGAGTCAAATGGTATATAAAATTTCCTTTAGAATAATGATTTAGTAGTTATGATTTATGGAACGTATTATCTTTCCATGAGGTAGCGTACAACTTTGATTTTATTTACTAGTTTTTCTTATAGTGAGTCAAGAAATTAAATAATGGTATCTTATTACGGTGGTATTATTTGGAAAAATTGGAATTTAACTCTAGGTTTGAAACTTGAAAAATATGATAGTTGAAATGCTAATTGGCATCAAGATTTATGAACTTGATTATAAATTCTAGTGAATTTTTAGGTCAACGCTAAACACATAATAATGTGGGTATTGTAAATTTTGAAATCTTATTGTGAATATGTACTTGAATAGAATACATTGATTGGGAAGCATTATGAAAGGGGAAAGCTCAAGTCCCGGAGTGATATTGTTCGACTATTTGAGGCAAGTGGATTTCTAAACTCTTGTTAAGTGTATGAAATGCGTGTATGTCCTTGTGGTATATGCTGGGAGTAACGGGATTGGTGATGGGTTGACTTGTCCACATATTTAATTCTAATGATGAAAAGAATGGGGATAACAAAAAGGCAATGTGATTAATTGTTTATGCGTGTTGTGTTGAGAAAGGGTTGAAGGCTTGTTGAATCATTGTTGATGTAACTTCATGTTTGTGTGGTTGTGATCTGTGCTATGTTATGAAAATGGTCATGTCCTCATTATATGTGTGAACTTGTCATCTGCATTATTCTGAGGCATTGGTTGTGGCAAGTGTAATGTGCATTGAGAAATAATGGGTACTTAAGAGGATGTACCATTTCGAGGGACGTATCGCGCGCCGCGATGGATACTATATTTCGAGGGATGTATCGCGCGCCGCGATGGACACTATATTTCGAGGGACGTATCGCGCGCCGCGATGGTTATTATATCGAGGGTCGTGTCGTGCGCCGCGACAGATGCATGGACAGATATGTCCCCCATGGGTCCCGGACTGAGAGACAGCGGGTGTGTATCACTAGGTCAGACATGCATCATTATACTTGACATTGCATTCCATTGCATTGCACATGCTTATCATTAGTGAACTTGATATTGTGTTTTGTTGATCTTGTGAATGCCTTTTTGTGGAACTTGTGATTGGTGAATACTGAGCTTGTTCTTGAGGATATAAAATTTGTTAAAGTGTTGTTGAGGATATGTAATTTGGCAAGGTATTGTTGTTAAGGATATGTAATTTGCCAAAGTATTGTAGTTGAGGATATGTAATTTACCAAAGTGTTGTTATTGAGGATATGTAATTTGTCCAAGTGTCGTTGTTGAGGATATGTAATCTGTCTAAGTGTTGTTGTTGAGCTACGTGCTATGTAAGCTGTGAGCTGTTAGGTTGGGTTGATTTTTCTGCAGGTTGTAGTGTTGGAGGTTCGGTTGGGGGTGGTAGGAGTACCCGTATATCATCCCCTTAGCTTGTGTTTAGAGGTTTACTTGCTGAGTACCGTGTGGTTTGGTACTCACCCCTTGCTACTACAAATTATTTTTTAGGTTATGAGCCGGAGTTTTGTTGTACTTGTCATTCTCTTCTTTTCCGAAGCTTCTTGGAGATTTGTGAGGTAGCTGTTTCCATCTCAACAAACTTTCTTCTCCATAATTATGATCTTGTTCTATTCTAGAAACAAGTTCATTTGAGACTTGAGTTTTTCTTTTGAATCAATTGTAATACTTTAGAGGCTTGTACACGTGACAACCAGGTTTTGGGGTATAATGTAAGTCGATAGTGAATTTTCCGCATTTTATTGTAATAAGTTGAGTTTTAGGCTGACTTGTTTTGGTGGGATAAGACAAGTGCCATCACGTCCATTTTTGGGTCGTGACAGAATGATTTTGAGATTTTGAATCTCTTTCAATTGATTTGTTTTTAGAATTTTTTTTTATAATCATGGATTAATCCTTATTTGTTGAGATTTTTTTTTACTTTCTAAAATTGTGAGTAAATAAAAAGAATTAAAATTTAAATTTAAATATGCTTACTGTGATGCTGATGTAGCAATGACGTGACATTGGTGTGACACTGACATATCAATTACATGGCGCATGCGAAATGTACTTGCTATTGTGAAATGGGTATTATAATATTATGGTGTATTTTAATTCACATGAAAAGAGATTGGGGTGTGTGTGTGGGGGTGGGGGGGTGGGGGGTTAAATAATTAACCGTAAAGTTAAAGTGCCAAGTAAATTTTTCCGCCAAATTCAATGGGATTTTATGTATTTTCTCTATATTATATTATATTATATTATATTGTATTATATATATATATATATATATATATATATATATATATATATATATATATGTTTTATTGTGATGAATACATTGTTTGAATAGATGGTATAGTTTTTCATTGTTTAATTATGTCATACACCATCAATCTAAAGACTAATACCAAAAAAAAAATAAAAAAATTAAGTTACGAAATAAAATTACTATTAAAAAGATAAGGTAAATTGTAAAATAAAACTACTAAATAATAAATAAGGGTAAGATACGAGAAATAAAAGATAATAATATAAATATACCAAATCAATTAAAATAATACTTTTCACCATTATTTATCAACTAATTTCATAATTCGATACCATAAAATAGATAATAACCATCCAAATAAGATTTTAGATTAGGCATGTATGAAATCGAACAGAAAAATGATCAAATCGTAAATCGAGTTAAATAAATAAATAAAAGTTCGACTAATGATTTGGTATCGGGAAAAAAAACCCAACTATATTTTGGTTGGTTTGATTTTAACTAAAAAAATTCAATTCGAGACTAAGCCAACTTGACATTATATATGTAATTTTAAATTTTATTTTTTATAAAAATATTCACTTTGATATAATTTTAAAATATTTCTTAAACTATTTCATAGTTTTATTTTTTAATATATTATTTCATGTTTAAAACTTAAAATTCGGAATGACCCAATAAAGGATATAGTTCATAGATGTTGATAATTATGATAAAACTTAAATCAAAATCAAACTAATATTAATGCAAAAAGAAAATCAATTCAATACTAAGAATGACAGTAATATTGAATATTTGTTCTATAATTTAATTTTGGTTTAGACAATTGAAATACATAATCTAATTTTAATTTTCCTTAAATATTTAGTAATGTAACCAATACTTATTAAACTTATTTAGCATGATTTCGTACTTATAAATTATGATCATTTTCATTATGACTTCACAATATTTATTTTTATATGATGATTTCATTATTATTTTTATTGAATATTTTTATGTCATTAGCACTCATCTCATATTTTGTGTTATTTTTTTAAAGAAACACCTTAGATAATTGTATGTTGGTTGGACTAAAGAAATATTTGAAGCACAAAGTAATTATATATTTGCATGAAAATTGTACCCGAAAAAAACCCAAAAATCTAAAATATTTGAGGTTTATTAGTTTGGTTTGATTTATAAATTTAAAAACTCGATACAACGGTTTCGTTTGGTATTTGAAAAATCCGAATCAACTCGAGATTTAAAAGCCCGAATTTTATTAGTTTGGTTTATAAATTTAAAATTTTTACACGAATAATTTGATTTAATATTTAAAAACCCGAACCAATCCAATCATGTACTATCTTATGCAATGGTGGATCTAGAATAGGTTTAATAACCTCTAAAGTTGTATATGTTTTGAATTGATATTATTATTTATATTATTAGTATATAAAAATTAAACTATTTTATGTTCAACTTTTGTACTTGGCACTCTACAATCTGTAAAAGTTCATTATTCCACCCCTCCTCTGCCTTTTTCGGTTACTTTAGAGTTAAATGTTAAAAACATATCTAATGTAGCACGACTTTTTTAGTTTCATATTTGAACTATCAGATTTGTGACTTTTATATATAAATTATCATTAAATATTTATTGAAATACTACTCAACTATCAGTTATTAATTACTTTTTCTACCTACACAATGATAATATTTCACAATAAATTTTACAAATCAAAATACTTTATGAAAGCACAACTTTAGGGACTATCTATAAATTAAACATTTAAAATATAAATATTCAAGTGAGATGGTGTGTGGTTCATGTGCAACATGTTGGTTGCTAATTAAATTATCAACTTGCTAATTAGACAACAATTTAGTTGACTAAGTGATAAAACTGTCATTAACTTTTCTAATTAGACCCAGGCTCGATTCCTGGCTGGTGAATATTTTTTTCTCTTTTTATTTTATAAAAAAAAATCTCAGCGTAAAATATTTTCAGACATGGTTTATAACATTTTTACTTTATTAAGTTTAGATAGGTTATAATAACATTTAAAAAAGGGTTATAATAACATTCATGATTATAGGACTCGATATACTAATTAAAAAAATATTAAAAAAGGGTAATCGACCTATCGATGTATAAACTATCCCTCATTCATGCAGGATTCGGGGAAAGACATTAGGACAATACTTTTATTGAATAAAATAGTGAACTTTAATTTAAGTTAAATGCTATAATCATAATTTGATTTATTGTAAACCGTAGCAAATGTTTTTGCAATTTTTTTAAAAAAATTTAAAATCGTTGCAATGGCAGCGTTTTTATTTTTTAATAAATTCTTTTTTTTAAATTGAAAATCACTATCTTGGCCGATTTTCCTTTATTTCTTTTGTAAAAAAAGTTGGTAGATTTATTTTTTTTTTGAGAAAATCGGTGCCTTGGCAGTGATTTTAATAAACTGAATTTTATTTTTCTTTTTCTTTTTAAAAAGAAGATCAAGGCAGCAATTTTAGTAGATTAAAAATATTTTTTAAAGACATCATTGCCAAGGCAGCAATTTTAGAGGATTTTTAAAATAAAAATATTTTAATATTTTTGAAATTGTAGTGAACAATTTTTTTAAAAGATTTTGTCAATACTTTTTCATTTTAATTTTATTTTATAAATATTCTAGCCAATTATTATTTTAAATCGTGTTATACTTTTTATATTCCGGCCAATTTATAAAATAAAATAAAAATTAAAAAAGTATTGACAAATTTTTTTAAAAAAAGAAAAAGAAGTTCACAACGCTTCCAAGGTAGCGATTTCATTTTAAAAAAGAAAAAAAATTCTAACTCAATATGAATGCTGTCTTGGTAGCGATTTCCAAAAAAAAAATTCTAACCATTCTTTTTTTTTAAAAAATAAGGATAATTGCTGCCAAGGCAGCGAATTCCAATTAAAAAAAAGATTTTTTTAAATTAAAAACTCTACCATATGAGTGATTTAAAACTTTTTTTAAAATTATTTTGCAAAAACGTTGTAGGGGTAGCGATTTTTTTTTTAAAAAAATTGGTCTATTAATGGGTGTTAAAATAAATCGCTACGTCTATAGCGATTTTTCCCTTTTGATTAGAAAATTTTCTGACGTACCCTTTTGAAATTTTTATCATTTTTTTTTGCTCTTTAGACTCGGAACTCTTTATTATTACATATCTTTTCATAATATCTCGTATCATTACATTGTAAATTATAATTATAAATAGATTGTGTTACTTGTTGTGCTGGATGAAAACATAATTATCTGTAATAGAGTTTGTCTTATTTTTTTTAAAAATATAAAAACGTTACTTATTTATTGTTGTGTGAGTAAGTCGAAGTTAATACTCAAATAATTTAAAAATTTTACTTGAGCACGGTGGAATAATGAGTTGAAAATTTAATATTCACAAGTTGACAAACCAATGCTTAAGAAAATAACAAATAGAAAAACGTGGGAATTACAAAAGTAATTAATGAAGAGTAATTAAACTACAATTTAGTTGACAAATTGCTCAAACTATTATTATCATTCTAAATAAACTATATTCAAGTTGGTTGCTTTAAAAGAAAAAAAAATGGATTAAATAAATACAAGAAGTGTCATCTTAGATACTATAAATAGTAGGTCTCAAACTCTCAATTTCATCATAGTTGCACAATATATTTGCTATGGATAGAAAAACTATACTTTTTTTTGCTGCAATTCTTGTAATGTTTATTGCAATAAATAGCTATTCTGTCTCCTCCTCTTCTTTATATGATCACATCATGTCCAGAAAAATGTTGTCCCAACTCATGTGTCCTCAATGTTGCGTACCATGTGGGTGCATAGATTGTGCACTTTGTTGTGATGGAGGGAAACATTGACGGTTCTCGATCTATGATACGTTGTCTGTCTTATTTTTTTTTTTAATAAAAAGTTCACTATATATACCAATATGTAGTTATCTTCATGGTTGTTGTATATCGTTTCATAATGTATCTACTAAAAGTTCCGTCTTTTGCTTATGTTGTTCGTCTGTCTTACTTTATATGTATATAGTTATCTTGATGATTGTTATATATAATTTCGTAATGGTTCATATTATATTGTGTTGTGCTAAAGTTTCTGTCTTTTGATCATATTATGAATCTTATTTTCTAAAAGAGTTGTCAATTGCGCACCTATAGTTATCTTAGTGGTTCTGATATATTGTTTCATAATGTATCGTATTGCATTGAAATTTCTTTTTTCCCCCCTGTTTGTCTTATTTCTCAATAAACAAGTAACTAAGTACATATGGTTGTTATATACTGTTTTATAATGTATCATGTTATATTATAGGAAAAATAAGTAAAATTCCCCTTGAACTTAATAACAAAACTCATTTTAGCACTTTAACTTTACGGATAATTATTTAACCCCTAATCTCTTTTAAAGTGGATTAAAATACACCCAAATCACTGACATGACAAATGAAAAAAATATAAAGCGCGTAAAGGCCAAAAATTAAAGAAAAAAATAAGTGGACCCCAATTATTTTCATTTTATCGAATAATCTTTTTTTCTTCATCTTCTTCATATCCTATCACCCCTAACCTTTACTACCACCAATTCCCCCCCCCCCCTTCCCGTCCCTTCATCTTCCTCACACCCAATCCACCCCCTTTCGCCCTCAACCACCACTTGCATTACCCTTGCTTCTTCTTTGACCCCCCCCCCCCCTTCCTCAACGAACCACTCCTACCCTCTTTATTTTCTTCGAATATCGGTGCTTCACATAATTTTCTTCTTCTTCTTTTTCTTTGTTGAACTTTTCATATTTTTTCTTTTTCTTCGACACTCCATCCCACCCTCATTTCCTTTAGTTTCTATCAATAAATCCAAAAAATTTGATGAACAAGGAAAAATAGGAAAGTCATCAATTGTTCTTGCTTCAGATTAAAATTAGTCTTTATGACAAGGTTTGAATGTGATGAACTTGAAGCTCTTTTCAATCAAACTCTACAAATTTTTCATTTCAAATTAAACTTTTAGTTGTTATTATTTATTTGTTTTAATTATATGTCTTAAAAATCGAGTGTTTTGGGAGAATGGTTTTGAGATTTTGAATCTCTTTCAATTGATTTTTTTAAAATTAATTTTTTATAATCATGGATTAATTCTTATTTTTTGAGTTTTTTTTTACTTTCTAAAATTGTGAGTAAATAAAAAGAAACAAAAAGAATTAAAATCAAAATTTGAATATGCTTAATGTGATGTTGATGTAGCAATGACGTGACACTGGTGTGACACTGACATATCAATAACATAACGCGTGCGAAATGTACTTGCCATTGTGAAACGGGTATTATAATGTTGTGGTGTATTTTAATTCACATGAAAAGAGATTGGCGTGGGGGTGGGTGGGGGGTTAAATAATTAACAGTAAAGTTAAAGTGCTAAGTAAATTTTTCCGCCAAATTCAATGGGATTTTATGTATTTTCTCTCTCTCTCTCTCTCTCTCTCTCTCTCTCTCTCTCTATATATATATATATATATATATATATATATATATATATATATATATATATATATATATATATATATATATATATATATATATATATATATATATATAGTATTGTGATGAATACATTGTTTGAATAGATGATATAGTTTTTCATCGTTTAATTATGCCATACACCATCAATCTAAAGACTAATACAAAAAATAAATAAATTAAGTTACGAGATAAAATTAATATAATAAAGATAAGGTAAATTGTAAAACAAAAATACGAAACAATAAATAAGAGTAAGATACGAGAAATAAAAGATAATAATATAATCATACCAAATTAATTAAAATAATACATTTCACCATTACATATCAACTAATTTCATAATTCGATACCATAAAATTGATAATAACCATTCAAATAAGATGTTAGATTAGGGGTGTACGAAATCGAACAGAAAAATGAATCAAATGGTAAATCGAGTTACATAAATAAAACAAATTCGACTAGTGATTTGGTATTGAAAAAACACCCTATAACGACCTGTTTAGTCGTTTTGAGCAGTAGAGTTTATTTCTGGTAATAACTGTCTGGGTCGACGGATCCCACGACGGACCGTCATGGACACGACGGACCGTCGAGGGGGTCTCGTTCCAAAACACTTAGATTCTAATAATTTGGGTACTGAGATCGACTCTCTGAACTTTATGACGGACCTGCAGGACGGACCGTCACAGTCATGACGGACCGTCACAGGCTGCGTAACCCTGATTGAGTCGGATTTCTGTTAAAAGTTTTTAAGGGGCGTTTTGGACTATTCATGCTTATAATTATAAAGTTAGTGGGTTAATGTAAATAATTCAATTACTTGGGGGTTAAAGGAGATAACCTTGAAATAAATAGTGGGTTATTTTTATCATCCTTTATACTTAATTATATGACAATTAGGGTAAAAGAAAAAGGGTTTGAATAAGAAAAATAGAGAGAACAGAGAGAGAAAGGGAGAAAGAACGAGCGAGAGAGGAGAGAACGAACAGGAAAGCAAAGACTTTGAGGAGTAGCTTGCTTGATCACGAATTCTTCGGTGGAGGTAGGTTATGGTTTATGCTATTTCATAGTAAATTCTTAATAGCGAATGATATGTATTGGGTAGTATTGTAAAGTCTTCTATATGCTTAATTGTGTGCTTGCATGATGTGATTACGTAATTGTAATGGATTAGAAAGATAAGGCTGTGAATCTTAAACCTTAAATCCACTTTGTTAATGATGATGCCTTGGTATAAAAGAAGGCTTGATGAACTAAAAGAATGAGATTAGGGGATCGGGTGTCACAAACCGACACGTAGATTAGGGGATCGGGTGTCACGAACCGACACGTAGAATTAGGGGATCGGAGTGTCACGTTCCGACACCAGGATAGTAGAGGATCGGAGTGTCACGTTCCGACACCAGGATAGTAGAGGATCGGAGTGTCACGTTCCGACACCAGGATAGTAGAGGATCGGAGTGTCACGTTCCAACACCAGGATAGTAGAGGATCGGAGTGTCACGTTCCGACACCAGGATAATAAAGAGAATGAATCTCGAACTATGTTATTATACTCAAATTTAAAGAACTATTTCCCAAATGAGTATGGTGTGGAGGCTTGAGTCCTCATAGATGTGCTGGGTGTTGTGGCCAGTGGTTACGGTATTTGTTGTTATCACCTGTTGAGTATGTAGTTGATTTTATATTATTAATTGATATATATTGTTTTCTATTTTGAGTTAGCCGATGATACCTACTCAGTACGCGTTCCTTGTACTGACCCCTACTTGTATTCTTTTTCTTTATTATTTGTGGAGTGCAGCAAACGTACCATCAACTTCAACTCGTCCTCAACTCTAGCCAGTCTTCATCACGTCAGCTTTCAGGGTGAGCTATTGTTCCTAGCTCGGACTGGATTCTCTCTCATTCATGTCTTGATGTCCTTGAAGTTCGGACATGGACCATCTGTTTACTTATTTTAGCTTCTTAGATACTCTTAGATTTAGTAATTTAAGGATAGATGTTCTTGTGGTGATGACTTCCAGATTTTGGGAATAATAAGTATTAAATTTTAGAAGTTATTTATTGGTTATATTAATGAGTTTAAAGTCTTCCGCATTATATTCTGTTTATTATGGTTGAAATGTTGGGGTTTAGATTGGTTGGTTCGCTCACATAGTAGGATAAGTGTGGGTGCCACTCGCGACTCGTTTTGGGTCGTGACAAACTTGGTATCAGAGCATTAGGTTCGTTGGTCTCATCACACAAGAACGAGTCTAGTAGAGTCTTAAGGAACGGTAAAGGGACGCCTTTACTTTTCTTTGAGAGGCTATAGGACTTTAGGAAAATTCCATTCTTTCTTTCTTTCGTGCTATTACTTGGATCCAATTGGTATCTAGGTGATACAAATTGGTATCTGACCATCTTCATTCTATTTTGCAGATGGTTAGAACTAGAGCAACAACTGCGCCAACACCAACACCGGCAAGACAGGATGCGTCTGAGCCAGCCACTGGGGCTGTAGCTCGAAGAAGAACAGTGGCAAGAGGTCGTGGTAGAGGTCGCGGGAGGACGTCCTCTAGAGGTAGAGGACAAACACCTGGTCCAGCTAGTACTAGGGCGGTGACTCCTCCACCGACTGATGAGGTAGTAAGAGAGGGTGAGGAAGAGGAAAATGAGCAAGTGCAGAATGAGGGAATACAACCCCAACCTACCCAGAGATGATTAACCAGGTTCTTGCTTATCTTAGCGGGTTATCTGATCAAGGCCAGACACCTCCAGTGTTTTCTGCACCAGCACCTCAGGATCCGGGAGTACAACATGCAGCTGCTGTGGCTCCCCGCATGGATGCCTCATTGGAAATAGACACGTTCCCTCGATTGACTACAAGACCTATAATGACGAGTGATCAACATGAGATTTTCACTAAATTTCTGAAGTTGAAACCTCCAGTCTTCAAGGGTGCTGAATCTGAGGATGCCTATGATTTTCTGGTTGATTGTCATGAGTTGCTACATAATATGGGCATAGTAGAACGATTTGGTGTTGAGGTTGTGACCTATCAGTTTCAAGGGAACGCCAAAATGTGGTGGCGGTCATATGTTGAGTGTCAACCAGCACAGGCACCACCTATGACTTGGGCGTCACTCTCTAGCTTATTTATGGAGAAGTATATACCCCGGACTTTGAGGGATAGGAGGAGAGATGAGTTCCTAAGCCTAGAGCAAGGCAAGATGCCGGTTACTGCTTATGAGGCTAAGTTTCGTGAGCTATCTAGGTATGCCACCCAACTTTGCTTCAGTCCACAAGAGCGGATTCGCCTTTTCGTGAAAGGGCTGAGGTCAGATTTGCAGATTTCAGTCTTACAGATAGCTGCTGCTACAAAATCCTTTCAGGAGGTGGTAGATTTTGTGATAGAAGTCGAGGGGGTGAAGCCATACGACTTCACCATGGCATCGATATCTAAGAAGTTTCGTAAGGGAGGTGAGTTTAATGGTTCTTACTCCAGAGGGCAGGGTTCAGGAGGTTACCCAGCCCGACCTATTCAGTCTTCACTGCAGGCTGTAGCTGGGGGTCCATCGCAGACCAGCCAACATTCCTCTGAGTTTGGAGGTTACCCCCAGACTTTGTCATTCTCACAGAGACCTATGCTTGAATCCAGAGAGTGTTATGGATGTGGGGAGACTGGACACATTAGGAGGTATTGTCCAAAACAGAGTCACAAACCCCCAATAGTCAGAGGTAGAGGTGGTCATGGAAGAGGCTGTCATGCTGGAGGACGTGGTGGCCGAGGTAATGGTGGTCACCAAAACGGCCGGGGTGACGGGCAAACTGGAGCTACTACAACACAACATGGTAGGGGCAACGAGCAGACAGGTGACAGGGCCCATTGTTATGCTTTCCCTGGGAGGTTTGAAGCGGAGACATCTGATGCTGTTATCACAGGTAATCTTTTGGTTTGTGATTGCATGGCTTCTGTATTATTTGATCCTGGCTCCACATTTTCATATGTATCTTCCTCATTTTCTACTGGTCTTAATTTACATTGTGAATTGCTTGACATGCCTATTCGTGTTTCTACTCCGGTGGGTGAGTCTGTGATAGTTGAAAAGGTGTATAGGTCTTGTCTTGTAACTTTTGTGGGGAGCAATACTCATGTAGACTTGGTTATCTTAGAAATGGTTGATTTCAATGTAATTCTAGGTATGACTTGGCTTTCTCCAAATTTTGCAATCTTATATTGTAATGCTAAAACTGTAACGTTGGCCAAGCCTGGGACAGATCCGTTAGTGTGGGAGGGTGACTACACTTCCACTCCAGTTCGTATCATCTCCTTTCTTCGTGCTAAGAGAATGGTTAGTAAAGGGTGTTTAGCTTTCTTGGAACACCTCAGGGGTGATACTACCCAAGTACCTTCAATTGAGTCGGTTTCGATAGTCCGTGAGTTTCTGGACGTGTTTCCTGCAGACCTTCCTGGTATGCCACCGGATAGGGATATCGACTTTTGCATTGATCTGGAGCCGGGTACTCGCCCCATTTCCATACCCCCTTATAGAATGGCTCCCGCTGAGTTAAGGGAGTTAAATGCCCAACTTCAAGAGTTGTTAGGTAAAGGTTTTATTAGACCGAGTGCATCCCCTTGGGGTGCTCCGGTGTTATTTGTGAAGAAGAAGGATGGGAGTTTCCGGATTTTCATAGACTACCGGCAGTTGAATAAGGTAACTATTAAGAACAAGTACCCCATTCCTCGCATTGATGACTTGTTCGATCAATTACAAGGTGCTTGTGTCTTCTCTAAGATTGACTTGAGATCCGGTTATCATCAATTGAAAATACGGGCAACAGATGTGCCAAAGACTGCTTTTCGAACCAGGTATGGGCATTACGAATTCGTAGTAATGTCTTTTGGTCTTACGAATGCCCCTGCTGCTTTCATGAGCTTGATGAACGGGATTTTTAAGCCATATCTGGATCTCTTTGTTATCGTATTTATTGATGATATACTGATATACTCAAAGAGTAAGAAGGAACATGAGGAGCATTTGAGAATTATATTGGAGTTGTTGAGGAAGAAAAAGCTTTATGCCAAATTCTCCAAGTGTGAGTTTTGGCTAGATTCAGTGTCCTTCTTGGGGCACGTGGTTTCTAAGGATGGAGTGATGGTGGATCCTTCCAAGATTGAAACAGTGAGGAATTGGGTAAGACCTACTAATGTGTCAGAGGTAAGGAGCTTTGTTGGTTTAGCTAGCTACTACCGTCGATTTGTCAAGGGATTTTCTTCCATTGCTTCCCCGCTGACAAATTTGACTAAGCAGAACATTCCATTTGTATGGTCGGACGAATGTGAAGAAAGCTTCCAGAAACTCAAGAACTTGCTGACTACTGCACCTATTCTTACCTTGCCAGTGGAAGGCAAGAATTTCATTGTTTATTGTGATGCATCCTATTCTGGTTTGGGTGCAGTGCTAATGCAAGAGAAGAATGTAATTGCTTATGCTTCTAGGCAATTAAAGGTGCATGAACATAATTATCCGACCCACGATTTGGAGTTGGCTGCGGTAGTGTTTGCATTAAAGCAATGGAGACATTATCTATATGGGGTTAAGTGTGAAGTCTATACGGATCATCGTAGTTTACAGTATGTCTTTACTCAGAAAGATTTGAATTTAAGACAGAGGAGATGGATGGAACTACTGAAGGACTATGATATCACTATCTTGTATCACCCGGGAAAAGCTAATGTTGTGGCAGATGCCTTAAGTAGAAAGGCAGCGAGCATGGGAAGTCTAGCTCACTTGCAGGTTTCTAGACGCCCATTGGCTAGAGAGGTTCAGACTCTGGCTAATGAATTTATGAGGTTGGAAGTACTAGAGAAGGGAGGATTTTTGGCCTGTGTGGAGGCAAGATCTTCCTTTCTTGACAAGATTAAGGGAAAGCAGTTTACTGATGAGAAACTGATTCGGATCCGAGATAAGGTGTTGCGAGGAGAGGCTAAAGAAGCAAAAATCAATGAGGAAGGTGTTTTGAGGATTAATGGAAGGGTATGTGTGCCTCGTGTTGATGATTTGATCCACACTATTCTTACAGAGGCTCATAGTTCAGGATATTCTATACATCCTGGTGCAACCAAGATGTATCGTGACCTAAAGCAACATTTTTGGTGGAGTAGAATGAAGCGTGACATTGTTGATTTTGTTGCCAAATGTCCAAATTATCATCAAGTAAAATATGAACACCAGAGGCCCGGAGGAACACTTCAGAGAATGCCCATTCGTGAATGGAAGTGGGAAAGAATTGCAATGGACTTCGTGGTTGGTCTTCCAAAGACATTGGGTAAGTTTGATTCTATTTGGGTAACTGTGGACAGATTAACTAAGTCTGCTCACTTCATTCCGGTCAAGGTGACTTACAATGCAGAGAAGTTAGCCAAACTCTATATCTCAGAAATTGTTCGATTGCATGGAGTTCCACTTTCCATCATATCAGATAGAGGTACGCAGTTTAGTTCTAAGTTTTGGAGAACATTGCATGCTGAATTAGGTACTAGGTTGGACCTTAGTACTGCATTTCACCCTCAGACCGATGGTCAGTCTGAGCGAATGATTCAGGTGTTGGAAGATATGCTTCGTGCATGTGTGATAGAATTTGGTGGTCATTGGGATAACTTCTTACCCTTAGCAGAGTTCTCATACAATAATAGCTATCACTCAAGTATTGATATGGCCCCATTCGAAGCATTGTATGGGAGGAGATGTAGGTCTCCATTGGTTGGTTTGATGCATTCGAGGTGAGGCCCTGGGGTACTGATCTTCTGAGGGAATCATTAGAGAAAGTAAAATTCATTCAAGAAAAGCTTTTAGCGGCGCAAAGTAGGCAAAAGGAATATGCAGATCGAAAGGTTAGAGACTTGGAGTTCATGGAGGGTGAACAAGTCTTGCTGAAGGTTTCACCCATGAAAGGGGTGATGCGGTTTGGTAAAAGAGGTAAGCTAAGCCCAAGGTATATTGGACCATTTGAAGTACTTAAGCGAGTAGGGGAGGTGGATTATGAATTATCCTTGCCTCCAGGACTCTCAAGAGTGCACCCGATATTTCATGTGTCTATGCTGAAAAGATACCATGGGGATGGAAACTATATTGTTCGTTGGGATTCAGTTCTTCTTGATGAGAATTTGTCTTATGAGGAGGAGCCTGTTGCCATTATAGATAGAGAAATCCGCAAGTTGAGATCAAGGGAGATTGCATCCATCAAAGTTCAATGGAAGAATCAACCAGTTGAAGAGTCCACTTGGGAGAAGGAGGCTGATACGCAAGAAAGATACCCACACTTGTTTACAGATTCAGGTACTCCTTTTCGCCCCTTGTGATCGTTCGAGGACAAACGATGGGGATATTGGCATCTATTGTAACGACCTGTTTAGTCGTTTTGAGCAGTAGAGTTTATTTCTGGTAATAACTGTCTGGATCGACGGATCCCACGACGGACCGTCATGGGCACGACGGACCGTCGAGGGGGTCTCGTTCCAAAACACTTAGATTCTGATAATTTGGGTACTGAGATCAACTCTCTGAACTTTATGACAGACCTGCAGGATGGACCGTCACAGGCTGCGTAACCCTGATTGAGTCGGATTTCTGTTAAAAGTTTCTACGTTTTGGACTATTCATGCTTATAATTATAAAGTTAGTGGGTTAATGTTAATAATTCAATTACTTGGGGGTTAAAGGAGATAACCTTGAAATAAATAGTGGGTTATTTTTATCATCTTTTATACTTAATTATATGACAATTAAGGTAAAAGAAAAAGGGTTTGAATAAGAAAAATAGAGAGAACAGAGAGAGAAAGGGAGAAAGAACGAGCGAGAGAGGAGAGAACGAACAGGAAAGCAAAGACTTTGAGGAGTAGCTTGCTTGATCACGAATTCTTCGGTGGAGGTAGGTTATGGTTTATGCTATTTCATAGTAAACTCTTAATAGCGAATGATATGTATTGGGTAGTATTGTAAAGTCTTCTATATGCTTAATTGTGTGCTTGCATGATGTGATTACGTAATTGTAATGGATTGGAAAGATAAGGCTGTGAATCTTAAACCTTAAATCCACTTTGTTAATGATGATGCCTTGGTATAAAAGAAGGCTTGATGAACTAAAAGAATGAGATTAGGGGATCGGGTGTCAAGACCGACACGTAGATTAGGGGATCGGGTGTCACGAACCGACACGTAGAATTAGGGGATTGGAGTATCATGTTCCGACACCAGGATAGTAGAGGATCGGAGTGTCACGTTCCGACACCAGGATAATAAAGAGAATGAATCTCGAACTATGTTATTATACTCAAATTTAAAGAACTATTTCCCAAATGAGTATGGTGTGGAGGCTTGAGTCCTCATAGATGTGCTGGGTGTTGTGGCCAGTGGTTACGGTATTTGTTGTTATCACCTGTTGAGTATGTAGTTGATTTTATATTATTAATTGATATATATTGCTTTCTATTTTGAGTTGGCCCATGATACCTACTCAGTACGCGTTCCTTGTACTGACCCCTACTTGTATTCTTTTTCTTTGTTATTTGTGGAGTGCAGCAAACGTACCATCAACTTCAACTCGTCCTCAACTCTAGCCAGTCTTCATCACGTCAGCTTTCAGGGTGAGCTATTGTTCCTAGCTCGGACTGGATTCTCTCTCATTCATGTCTTGATGTCCTTGAAGTTCGGACATGGACCATCTGTTTACTTATTTTAGCTTCTTAGATACTCTTAGATTTAGTAATTTAAGTATAGATGTTCTTGTGGTGATGACTTCCAGATTTTGGGAATAATAAGTATTAAATTTTAGAAGTTATTTATTGGTTATATTAATGAGTTTAAAGTCTTCCGCATTATATTCTGTTTATTATGGTTGAAATGTTGGGGTTTAGATTGGTTGGTTCGCTCACATAGTAGGATAAGAGTGGGTGCCACTCGCGGCTCGTTTTGGGTCGTGACACCCCCCGACTATATTTTGGTTGGTTTGGTTTTAACTTATAAAATCCAACTCGAGACCAAGCCAACCCGACATTATATATGTATTTTTAAATTTTATAAGAATATTCACTTTGATATAATTTTAAAATATTTCTTAAACTATTTCATAGTTTTATTTTTTAATATATTATTTCATGTTTAAACTTAGAATTTGGAATGGCCCAATAAAGGATATAGTTCATAGATGTTGATAATTATGATAAAACTTAAATCAAAATCAAATTAACACTAATGCAAAAAGAAAATCAATTCAACACTAAGAATGACAGTAATATTGAATATTTGTTCTTTAATTTAATTTTGGTTTAGACAATTAAAATACATAATCTAATTTTAATTTTCCTCAAATATTTAATAATGTAACTAATACTTATTAAACTTATTTAGCATGATTTCGTATTTTTAAATTATGATCATTTTCATTATGACTTTACAATATTTATTTTATATGATGATTTCATTATTATTTTTATTAAATATTTTTATGTCATTAGCACTCATCTCATATTTTGTGTTATTTTTTAAGAAACACATTAGATAATTGTATGTTGGTTGGACTAAAGAAATATTTAAAGCACAAATTAATTATATGTTTGCACGAAAATTTCACCTGAAAAAAATCAAAAAATCTAAAAAATCTGAGGTTTATTAGTTTGGTTTGATTTATAAATTTAAAAACTCGATACAACGGTTTGGTTTGCTATTTGAAAAATCTGAACCAACCCGAGGTTGAAAAACCCGAATTTTATTAGTTTGATTTGGTTTATAAGTTTAAATTTTTTACACGAATGATTTGGTTTTGATATTTAAAAATTCGAACTAATCCGATCATGTACTATCTTATGCAATGGTGGATCTAGAATAGGTTTAATAACTTCTAAAGTTGTATATGTTTTGAATTGATATTATTATTTATATTATTTAGTGTATAAAAATTAAACTCTTCTATGTTCAACTTTTGTACTTGGGCACTCTTCAATATGTAAAAGTTCATTATTCCCCCACTCCTCTGCCTTTTTCGGTTAGTTTAGAGTTAAATGTTTAAAATATATCTAATGTAGCACGATTTTTTTAATTTTTATATTTGAACTATTAGATTTGTGATTTTTATATATGAACTATCATCAAATATTTATTAAAATACAACTCAACCATCAGTTATTAATTACTTTTCCTATAATATTTCACAATAAATTTTACAAATCAAAATATTTTTATGAATGCACAACTTTAGGGGCTATCTATAAATTAAACATTTAAAATATTAATATTCAAAGTGAGATGGTGTGTGGTTCATGTGCAACATGTTGGTTGCTAACTAAATCATCAACTTGCTAATTAAACAACAATTTAGTTGACTAAGTGATAAAACTATCATTAACTTTTCTAATTAGACCCAAGCTCGATTCCCGGCTGGAGCATATTTTTTTCTCTTTTTATTTTATAAAAAAAAATAACTCTGTGTAAAATATTTTCATACATGGTTTATAATATTTTTACGTTATTAAGCTTAGATAGGTTATAATAACATTTAAAAAAGGGTTATAATAACATTAGTGATTATAGGACTCGATAAACTAATTAAAAAAATGTTACAAAAAAGGGTAATCGACCTATCGATGTATAAAGTATCCCTCATTTATGCAGGATTCGGGGAAGGACATTATGACAATACTTTTATTGTATAAAATAGTGAACTATTAATTTAAGTTAAATGCTATAGACACAATTTTATTTAATTGTAAACCGTAGCAAACAGTTATCATTCACCTCTCTCACCAGCTTTCTGGCTCGCCACTCTCCCTCTCTCGCTCTCCGGTCTCTCCATCCTCTCTCTCACTTTATACAAAAACAAATGTATAAAACAAATTTGTGTTCGTATAAAGTGAGAGAAAAGTGTATATACAAATATAAATATATATATTTTCGTCTTATACAGTTATAATTATACAAATACAGATCTTCCTCTGCCAGTTTTTTTTTGTATTTCTCTCTTTCTCGCTTTATACAAACATAAATTATACAAATTACAATTTATAGTTTGTGTTGTATAAACAGAAAGAGAGACGTGATATACAAATGTTTTATTCCGATTCAATTGTATACAAATTCAAATTTTATGTAGATCTACAAACACATAAAATTGAATTGAGAGACTGCCAACGACTTATGCAAACGAGAGGTTGTCAGCGATTTATACAAATATGAGGCTGCCAATTATTTATACAAATCTGATGCCCCCATCGATTTATACAAATCTGATGCTCCATAGTAAACATAAATTAGTTTGCTATGGAGCGCAATCATACAAACTATAGCTATAACATACAAATATGATTTTTATGTTCGCTAAACGTAAAATCTACTCTACTTTTAAGAGGTATGATGTAGATAATCAATCCTAATATAAATATTTAGTGATTGTAGGACTCAAACACGTAATCTATAAATCACACAAAAGATAACTTTATCATTGGTCCAAAATTCCCTTGTGATGTAACAAAACATTTTCTGATGGTTATGTTTTAGTTATTAGTTAAAGCTTTAGATTTTAAATAATTGCGAAAAAATAATAAAATATACGGTGAAACATAATAATGTTTTTTTTTTAATTTTATATCTAAATCATCAAGTTTGTTGATTCATATATGAACTATCACCAAATGTTTATTGAAACACAACTCAACTGTCAGTTGTTAATTACTTTTCTACTTGCATAATGGTTATATATCACAATAAATTTTACAAATCAAAATATAATTTCACTGAATATACAATTTTATCGAGCTATCTATAAATTAAACGTTTAAAATATAAGTATTCAAGTAATGTTCATGTGCAACATTTGGTTGCTAATTTAATAATCAACTTGTTAATAAAACAAAAATTTAGTTGACTAAGTGATAATACTATCATTAACTTTTCTAATTAAACTATAATCAAGTTGGTTGCTTATAAAAGAAAATATGGATTAAATAAATACAAGAAGGGATATCATACAAACTATAAATTGTAGGTCTTAATTTCATCATAGTTGCACAATATACATTTGCTATGGATAAAAAAACTATACTTCTTTTTGTTACAATTTTGATAATATGTTTTGCAATTAGCACTGCTTCTTCTTCTTCATATGATCATATAATGTCAAGAAAAATGTTGCCTCAACTTATGTGTGGTTGTTGCGTACAATGTGGGTGCGTAGATTGTGACATTTGTTGTTGAGGGAAAACGTTAACGATTGTTGATCTGTAACACGTTGTCTTTCTTATTTTTTTGAATAAACAACTAGCAAATACGTACATGTACTTGTATGTAGCTATCCTAATTATTGATATATGTCGTTATATATAATATTCTGTATTGAACGATGTTATATTGAAATTTCTGTCTTTTATTCGTATTGTCTATCTGTTTATTTGATTATCTTATTTTTTAAATAACATGAGTTAACCACCCACCTATAGTAATTTGTTTTGTTTTAAAATCTTCTACTTAAAATTTTCAATACTCAATTATGTTAAGTCATCCCAAAATGACTCCAAAATAAATAATGTTCTTGAGATATAAAAGTTAAAAGAAAAGAAAATTAATGGTAAAGATTTACCATATAAGGAAAAAGTAAATTGTATTTCTTAAATCAAAATTACTTGTTTTCGCGAGATATTTAATTGTACATAAATTTTAAGAAAGAAAAATAAAGAAAAAAAATCACCGATTCATGAAGAATATGTACGTATAATCAAATGCTCCCTCTGTCACAATTTTTTTTTATTTTATTCAGAATACAAAAATTAAATTAATTAATGTTTGATGTGAACTAAAATATAATATTTTTATTATTTAAAAAAATAATTTATATATTTAAAAAATTATATAAAAAAAATATTATAAGTCACACCTAACTAATAAATTCAAAATTCTTTTAAGAGATTATATAATAAAATAATAACAATTCTTTGGCTATCCCAATTATAACTAATAGTATAATCGTTTGGACATCAATGCCCTTGATGATATCATTCCTGATATCAGCAATATACACAAATTCAAAGCTAGCATGTGAATTCATTTATTACTTACATTATATTATTCAAACAAAGAGGCTTTGGATCAAAGTCTTCCCACAATGACCAAGTTGGTTATAGCTCTAGCCCTCCATTTATCCATAAGCATCATTTGAATATCTAAATCATCCCCCCCCCCCCCCCCCCCACCAATTTATGTGGTTATATTTAATTGATTGATATAAAAGATAAAGTTTCTTTTGGTTTTAATTGAAATATGTGATTTTAAATTGTTATGATCATAAATACATGATATTTAAGAATAAAATGCGGAGTTTAATGTTAACTTGTATTCGGTTTTACAAATGAGTTATCATTCTTTTTAAAATTGAGTAAATAATTAAGGAAAATAATGTCACATAAATGAAACAAAAAAGGAGGCCTTGGCACAACGACAAATTGAAATTATTATCGTGAGACTAGTAGTTTTTCACTAGTTCAAATTGCAGAAACAACCTCTCACTAAAAACACAGTAAGACCGCGTACACTTCATACCTGACGATGAAAGTTATTATCGTGCAATCATAAAATTGCGAATTTCAATGTGCGGAATACCCTTCTTAAAAATAAAAGATATGATCTGATCATTTAAAAAATTCTATCATAACACAAGTTCAACACACTGAACTGTCCTACCTTTTTATTTTCACGTAATTTCCTCTATATAAAGGAGGACCAATGAGTTAATATTTCACTTCATAACTATAAAATATTCAAATATAGCATATAGTATCTACTCCTTCTAGTGCCAATGGCAAGAACCACAATAGCAATTTTTTCCCTTTTCATTGTTTTATCATCACTTTGCTTCAACCCAATTAATAGCTCAAGGGATATTGCTTTTGATAATCCATTAACACAGAGAAACCTCTTATCCCAAAAGACAAGTGATATTCATCCTGATGTTGTTGCCAATTGTAGAATTTGTATGGAACAATGTGGATCTTGTACTTGTTGCATTGCAAAATTGAAGCATTAATTAATATTACTTATGTTGTAAAACTATATTGTTGTTTGTATTGTTTTTAATACGACTTCTTTATTATTGTATTTGAATTTAATATGTTTTAAGTGAGCGGAGAGTCTATAAGAAATAACTTCTCTATCTTCACAAGGTAGAAGTAAGATTGAGTACACAAAATCTCTCAGACTTCAATTATTTGGGAGGTTACAATAAACATGTTTGCAATATTCCGTGTTAACTGTTGCAAAATATTCATGGCTTCATATATTTTCCTTTTACTTCTACTTATAAATGTTATGGCTCTCTCCTAATTTCATTTTTAGATCGGATCGATGTTATGAAATTCATTTTTCATAAGAAAGTCATTTTCTAGTGTTTGAGACCGAAAAATCATGTCTTTCCTTGCTTAGCAGGAGGGTTTATTTTTACAAGTATCTCTCATTAATGTATATATTTTCTAGTATGTTACTTTCTCAAAATAACACTTCAACATTATTGTTAATCATTATTACTGAAACATTTCATCATAATATATATTCTTCGATGTGCTTCTATTATTATTATATTATCATTATTATTATTAAGGGAAACTTTCACATATAGCTACTTAAAAATAATTAATTACTCTCCATAGCTATAGTTTGATAATTACAATTTGTAGCTACAAGTTATTTGGAGGAGAGAGGCGAGCGAAATTGGGAGAGAGAGGAGAGAGGCGAGAGATAGGGGGAAAAGAGTGGGAGAAAGGTGAATTGTATATGTATATTGGTTAGATAATTGTATATTATACATATGTAATTGTATATACGGCAAGAGAGATTGGGAGAGGGAGGAGAGAGGCGAGCGAGACTGGGAGAGACAGGAGAGCGGAGAGCGAGATCGAGAGAGGCGAGCAAGAGAGGGCAGAGAGTGGGAGAGAGGTGAATTTTATTTGTATATAATTGTATATAACTATTATACATATACATTTGTATAAATGACAAATGAGATTGGGAGAGAGAGGAGATAAGCGAGCGAGATTGAGAGAGGGAGGAGACAGGTGAGCGAGAGAGGGCAGAGAGGTGAATTATATATGTATATAGGCTAAAAAGTTGTATATAGAAATTGTATATATACATATTTATTTGTATATCCTAGCGAATTATACATATACAAACATGACTAATTATACAAACTCAAAGTCAGCCCACGTAATTAATGTAAGATGTTAGTCGCGAGTGACAATTATAGCGAATTATAGCTATGATGAGTCATTAAATAGTTTAAATTTTCTTATCTGCATAATTTTCTCTTTTTATTGTCATAATTGTTATTTATTTATTTATTTTTCACCTTGAATAATTGCCTCATGATTTATCAAGTCAAGTAAAATTAAAAGGAGTAATTGAATATGTCACGACCCAAAACGAGCCGCGAGTGGCACCCACACTTATCCTACTATGTGAGCGAACCAACCTATCTAAACCCCAACATTTCAAACAAAATACAATGCGGAAGACTTAACACTCATTAACGAAATCAATTAAATAACTTCTAAAATTTATAACTCATTATCCCCAAAATCTGGAAGTCATCGAGAGAGGCGAGCAAGAGAGGGCAGAGAGTGGGAGAGAGGTGAATTTTATTTGTATATAATTGTATATAACTATTATACATATACATTTGTATAAATGACAAATGAGATTGGGAGAGAGAGGAGATAAGCGAGCGAGATTGAGAGAGGGAGGAGACAGGTGAGCGAGAGAGGGCAGAGAGGTGAATTATATATGTATATAGGCTAAAAAGTTGTATATAGAAATTGTATATATACATATTTATTTGTATATCCTAGCGAATTATACATATACAAACATGACTAATTATACAAACTCAAAGTCAGCCCACGTAATTAATGTAAGATGTTAGTCGCGAGTGACAATTATAGCGAATTATAGCTATGATGAGTCATTAAATAGTTTAAATTTTCTTATCTGCATAATTTTCTCTTTTTATTGTCATAATTGTTATTTATTTATTTATTTTTCACCTTGAATAATTGCCTCATGATTTATCAAGTCAAGTAAAATTAAAAGGAGTAATTGAATATGTCACGACCCAAAACGAGCCGCGAGTGGCACCCACACTTATCCTACTATGTGAGCGAACCAACCTATCTAAACCCCAACATTTCAAACAAAATACAATGCGGAAGACTTAAAACTCATTAACGAAATCAATTAAATAACTTCTAAAATTTATAACTCATTATCCCCAAAATCTGGAAGTCATCACCACAAGAACATCTATCCTCAAATTACTAAATCTAAGAGTATCTAAGAAGCTAAAATAAATAAAAAGCTAGTCCATGCCGGAAGTTCAAGGCATCAAGACATGAAGAGGAAGATCCAGTCCAAGCTAGAAGCAATAGCTCACCCTGAAATCTGGATTGATGAAGACTGGCTAGAGTTGCGGTTGAGTTGAAGACGACGGTACGTTTGCTGCACTCCACAATTAACAAGATAAACAAATACAAGTAGGGGTCAGTACAAGGCACAAGTACTGAGTAGGTATCATCGGCCAACTCAAAATAGAAAACAGTATATATCAAATAATAACATAAAATCAACTAATATTCTTAACATGCGGCATTTACAATTACTATAACCCTTGGTCACAACACCAAGCACATCAATGAGGACTCAAGCCTCCCCATCATACTCATTTGAAAAAAAATTTGTCACGACCCAAAACTGAGCCGCGACTGGCACCCACATCTACCCTCCTATGTGAGCGAACCAACCAATCTAAACCCAAACATAATTAGCAAAATACAACGCGGAAGACTTAACTCATTAATAAACATCAAAACTATAAATATCCCCAAAATCTGGAAGTCATCATCACAAGAACATCTATGATCAAATTACGAAACTAAGAGTATTCTAAGAAGCTAAAACAAATAAAAGCTAGTCCATGCCGGAACTTCAAGGCATCAAGACGAGAAGAAGAAGATCCAGTCCAAGCTAGAAGCATAGCTCACCCTGAGATCCGGTGCAGTGAAGACTGGCTAGAATCGCGGTCGAGTTGAAGACGACGGCACGTTTGCTGCACTCCACAAATACAAGAAAGAAACAAACAAGTAGGAGTCAGTACAACCACACGTACTGAGTAGGTATCATCGACCAACTCAGAATAGTAAACAGTATATATCAGTTAATCTCACAAATCAACTATAATACTCAACATGTAGTAACAACAAGTACTAGAATCATCAATAAGTACCACCAAGTTCATCCAGGAGGACTCAAGCCTCAATATCATACTCGTTTGGGAAATAGGTTCATTAGATTTAGCATATTAACATCTTTCAAGATTCAGAACTTATTCCTCTTGTGTCGGTACGTGACACTCCGCTCCACAATCACTATGTGCCGGAACGTGGCACTCCGATCCTCATTCTATCCTGGTACCGAAACGTGGCACCCGATCCATATACTATCCTGGTGTCGGAACGTGACACTCCGATCCTCATATACTATCCTGGTACCGGAACGTGGCACCCGATCCATATACTATCCTGGTGTCAGAACGTGACACTCCGATCCTCATATACTATCCTGGTACCGGAACGTGGCACCCGATCCATATACTATCCTGGTGTCGGAACGTGACACTCCGATCCTCATATACTATCCTGGTACCGGAACGTGGCACCCGATCCTCTAATTCATCAAGCCTTCTTTTATACTAAGGCATCACAATTCTCATAACATAGTTCATCAAGCCTTCTTTTATACTAAGGCATCATCAATAACAAAACATAGTTCATCAAGCCTTCTTTTATATTAAGGCATCACAATTCTCATAACAAGTTCATCAAGCCTTCTTTTATACTAAGGCATCATCAATAACAAAACATAGTTCATCAAGCCTTCTTTTATACTAAGGCATCACAATTCTCATAACAAGTTCATCAAGCCTTCTTTTATACTAAGGCATCACAATAACAAAACATAGTTCATCAAGCCTTCTTTTATACTAAGGCATCACAATTCTCATAACAAGTTCATCAAGCCTTCTTTTATACTAAGGCATCACAATAACAAAACATAGTTCATCAAGCCTTCTTTTATACTAAGGCATCACAATTCTCATAACAAGTTCATCAAGCCTTCTTTTATACTAAGGCATCACAATAACAAAACATAGTTCATCAAGCCTTCTTTTATACTAAGGCATCACCAATAACAAGTAAATTAGGGTTTCTTCAAGATTTAGGGTTCAAAAGCTTCATCATGCTTAATTTATCACAAACATATAATCGCACTCATACAATCATACAATTAAGCATATAGAAGGGTTTACAAGATTACCCAATACATATCATTTGCTATTGAGAGTTTACTACAAATAGCATAAACCATAACCTACCTTCACCAAGGATTTGTGTTCAAGCAAGAAATCTTCAAGGAAGCCTTGCTCCTTCTCTCTCAAGCGCCTCTCTTTCTCTTCTCTTTCTCTTTCTAATTTCTTCCTCAAACCTTCCTCTTCTTACCCTAAATCACAAGATTTCAAGTATCAAAGGTGATGAAATCAACCCACCAAGTTACTCAAAGTTAGTCTTTCAACCCCCAAGGAATTGAACTAATAACATTAACCCACTAACTTTATAAATTAAAGCCGGAATAGTCCAAAACGCCCCTTTAAAAATTATCCAGAAATCCGACCCAGCCTGGGATTACGCAACCTGTGACGGTCCGTCGTGCCTGCGACGGTCCGTCCTGCAGGTCCGAGACTCCATTTTCCTCGAAGAGTCTGTGACGGTCCGTCATGCCCACGATGGTCCGTCCTGCACTTCCGTCACGACTTTCAGAGAGTTGTTCCCAGTACCAAATTCTCAAGAGTTGAAGTGTTTTGAAACGGGGCCTCACGACGGTCCGTCCTGCACTTCCGTCACAGAGTTCAGAGACTCAATTTCAACATTCAAATTCATAAATCTAAGTGTTCTGGAACGAGACCCCCTCGACGGTCCGTCGTGCCCATGACGGTCCGTCGTGCCCATGACGGTCCGTCGTGGTGTCCGTCGTACCAGCCAGTTTTTCCAGAAATAAAATCTGTTACTCAAAACGACTAAACAGGTCGTTACATAGTTCTTTACAATTTAGTATATTATCATAATTCAAGATTTATTATCTTTATTCCTGTTGTGTCGGTACGTGACACTCCGCTCCACTACTACTATCCTATTATCGGAACGTGACACTCCGATCCATATACTATCCTGGTGTCGGAACGTGACACCCGATCCATATACTATCCTGGTGTCGGAACGTGACACTCCGATCCATATACTATCCTGGTGCCGGAACGTGACACTCCGATCCATATACTATCCTGGTGCCGGAACGTGACACCCGACCATATAATATCCTGGTGCCGGAACGTGACACCCGATCCATATACTATCTTGGTGTCGGAACGTGACACCCGATCCTCTATTACTATCCTGGTGTCGGAACGTGACACCCGATCCTCTAATCTCATTACTTTAGTTCATCAAGCATTCTTTTATACCAATGCATCATCATTAACAAAGTAAATTTTAGGATTCAAGATTCAATAGCCTCATCATGCTAATTCATCACAATTATATAATCACATCATGTAAGCACACAATTAAGCATATAGAAGACTTTATAATACTACCCAACACATATCATTCGCTATTAAGAGTTTACTAAAAATATCATAAACCATAACCTACCTCCACCAAAGAATTGTGATCAAGCAATCTACTTTTCCAATGCTTTGCTTTCCTCTTCGTTTCTCCTCTCTCTCGTTCGTTCGTTCTCCCTCTCCTTGTTCTTTCTATTTTTCTTATTCAAACCCTCTTTCTTTTACCCTAACTAGCATATAATTAAGTATAAAAGATGGTAAAAGTAACCCACTATTTATTTCAAGGTTGTCCCCTTTAACCCTCAAGAAATTGAATTATTAACATCAATCCACTAACTTTATAATTATAAGCATGAATAGTCCAAAACGCCCCTTTAAAAACTTTAACAGAAATCCGACCCAACCTGGGTTACGCAACCTGGGACGGTCCGTCATGGCTGTAACGGTCCGTCCTGCAGGTCCGTCTCAAAGTTCAGAGAGTTAATTTCTGTGGAAAATGTGTGACGGTCCGTCGTGCCCACGACGGTCCGTCCTGCCATTCCGTCACGAAGTTCAGAGAGTTAATTCCGTGGAAAGATTTGTGACGGTCCGTCGTGCCTGCGACGGTCCGTCCTGCCATTCCGTCACGAAGTTCAGAGAGTTGATTTCAGTATCCAAATTTCAGAATTCTAAGTGTTTTGGAACGAAACCCCCTCGACGGTCCGTCGTGGGATCCGTCGACCAAGACAGTTTTTCCAGAAATAAAATCTGCTGCTCAAAATGACTAAACAGGTCGTTACAATAGATACCAATTTACCCATCGTTTTTCCTCGAACGATTCCAAGAAGAAAAACAAGGGCAAAAAGGAGTACCTGAATCTGTAAACAGGTGTGGGTATCTTTCTCGCATATCAG
The DNA here is from genome assembly GCA_027705065.1 of Solanum peruvianum. Lineage (NCBI taxonomy): Eukaryota > Viridiplantae > Streptophyta > Magnoliopsida > Solanales > Solanaceae > Solanum > Solanum peruvianum. The sequence goes on along the minus strand of JAKWJD010001758.1, from coordinate 6,561,930 downwards.
CCTCCTTCTCCCAAGTGGACTCTTCAACTGGTCGATTCTTCCATTGAACTTTGATGGATGCAATCTCCCTTGATCTCAACTTGCGAATTTCTCTATCTAGAATGACAACATGTTCCTCCTCATAAGTCAAATTCTCATCAAGCAGGACTGAATCCCAACGAATGATGTAGTTCCCATCCCCATGGTATCTTTTCAACATAGACACATGAAATACCGGATGCACTCCTGACAGTCCTGGAGGCAAGGCTAATTCATAAGCCACCTCCCCTACTCGCTTAAGTACTTCAAATGGTCCAATATACCTTGGGCTTAGCTTACCCCTTTTACCAAACCGCATCACCCCTTTCATGGGTGAAACCTTCAGCAAGACTTGTTCACCCTCCATGACTCCAAGTCTCTAACCTTTCGATCTGCATATTCCTTTTGCCTACTTTGAGACGCTAAAAGCTTTTCTTTAATAGATTTTACCTTCTCTAATGAATCCCTCAAAAGATCAGTACCCCAAGGTCTAACCTCAAATGCATCAAACCAACCAATGGGAGACCTACATATCCTCCCATACAGTGCCTCAAATGGAGCCATATCAATACTTGAGTGATAGCTATTGTTGTAGGAGAACTCTGCTAAGGGTAAGAAGTTATCCCAATGGCCACCAAATTCTATCACACATGCACGAAGCATATCCTCCAACACTTGAATCGTTCGCTCAGACTGACCATCGGTCTGAGGGTGAAATGCAGTACTAAGATCCAACTTAGTACCTAATTCAACATGCAATGTTCTCCAAAACTTAGAAGTAACTGCGTACCTCTATCTGATATGATGGAAAGTGGAACTCCATGCAATCAAACAATTTCTGAGATATAAAGTTTGGTTAACTTCTCCGCATTAAGTCACCTTGACCGGAATGAAGTGAGCAGACTTAGTTAATCTGTCCACAATTACCCAAATAGAATCAAACTTTCCCAATGTCTTTGGAAGACCAACCACGAAGTCCATTGCAATTCTCTCCCACTTCCATTCAGGAATGTGCATTCTCTGAAGTGTTCCTCCGGGCCTCTGGTGTTCATACTTTATTTGCTGATAATTTGGAAATTTGGCAACAAAATCAACAATGTCACGCTTTATTCTACCCCACCAAAAGTGTTGCTTTAGGTCACGGTACATCTTGGATGCACCAGGATGTATAGAATATCCGGAACTATGAGCCTCTGTGAGGATGGTGTGGATCAAATCATCAACACGGGGCACACATACCCTTCCCTTAATCCTCAAAACACCTTCCTCATCAATTATTGCTTCTTTAGCCTCTCCTCGCAACACCATATCCCGAATTCGGCTTAGTTTCTCATCATCAAACTGTTTTCCCTTGATCTTGTCAAGAAAAGAAGATCTTGCCTCCACACAGGCCAAAAATACTTCTTCCTCTAGTATTTCCAGTCTAATAAAGTCGTTAGCCAAGTTTTGGACTTCTCTAGCCAACGGGCGTCTAGAAATTTGTAAGTGGGCTAAACTACCCATGCTCCCTGCTTTTCTACTTAAGGCGTCTGCCACAACATTAGCCTTTCCTGGGTGATACAAGATGGTGACATCATAGTCCTTCAGTAGTTCCATCCATCTCCTCTGTCTCAAATTCAAATCCCTCTGAGTAAAGACATATTGTAGGCTACGATGATCCGTATAGACTTCACACTTGACCCTATATAGATAGTGTCTCCATTGCTTTAATGCAAACACTACCGCAGCCTACTCCAAATCATGGGTCGGATAATTACGTTCGTGCACCTTCAATTGCCTCGAAGCATAAGCAATTACATTCTTCTCTTGCATTAGCACTGCACCCAACCCAGAATAAGATGCATCGCAATAAACAATGAAATTCTTACCCTCTACTGGAAAGGTAAGGATAGGTGCCGTAGTCAGCAAGGTCTTGAGTTTCTGAAAGCTTTCCTCACATTCATCCGACCATACAAATGGAACATTCTGCTTGGTCAAGTTTGTCAATTGGGAAGCAATAGAAGAGAATTCCTTGACAAATCGACGGTTGTAGCTAGCTAAACCAACAAAGCTCCTTACTTCTGAAACATTAGTAGGTCTTACCCAATTCTTCACTGTTTCAATCTTAGAAGGGTCCACCATCACTCCATCCTTAGAAACCACGTGCCCCAAGAAGGACATTGAATCTAGCCAAAACTCACACTTGGAGAATTTGGCATAAAGCTTTTTCTCCTTCAATACTTCCAACACAATTCTCAAATGCTCCTCGTGTTCCTTCTTACTCTTGGAGTATATCAGTATATCATCAATAAATACGATCACAAAGAGATCCAGATATGGCTTAAAAATCCCGTTCATCAAGCTCATAAAAGCAGCAGTGGCATTCGTAAGACCAAAAGACATTACTACGAATTCGTAATGCCCACACCTGGTTAGAAAAGCAGTCTTTGGCACATCTGTTGCCAGTAATTTCAATTGATGATAACCGGATCTCAAGTCAATCTTAGAGAAGACACAAGCACCTTGTAACTGATCGAACAAGTCATCAATGCTAGAATGGGATACTTGTTCTTAATAGTTACCTTGTTCAACTACCGGTAGTCTATGCACATCCGAAAACTCCCATCCTTCTTCTTCACAAATAACACCGGAGCACCCCAAGGGGATGCACTTGGTCTAATGAAGCCTTTACTTAACAACTCTTGAAGTTGGGCCTTTAATTCCCTTAACTCCGCTGGGGCCATCCTATAAGGGGGTATGGAAATGGGGCGAGTATCCGGCTCCAGATCAATGCAAAAGTCAATATCCCTATCGGGTGGCATACCAGAAAGGTCTGCAGGGAACACATCCAGTAACTCACGGACTATCGAAACCGATTCAATTGAAGGTAATTGGGTAGTATCATCCCTGAGGTGTTCCAAGAACGCTAAACACCCTTTACTAACCATTCTCTTAGCACGAAGAAAGGAGATGATACGAACTGGAGTGGAAGTGTAGTCACCCTCCCACACTAACGGATCTGTCCCAGGCTTGGCCAACGTTACAGTTTTAGCATTACAATCTAAGATTGCAAAATTTGGAGAAAGCCAAGTCATACCCAGAATTACATCGAAATCAACCATCTCTAAAATAACCAAGTCTACATGAGTGTTGCTCCCCACAAAAGTCACCAGACAAGACCTATATACTTTTTCAACTATCACAGACTCACCCACCGGAGTAGAAACACGAACAGGCATGTCAAGCAATTCACAATGTAAATTAAGACCAGTAGCAAATGAGGAAGATACATATGAAAACGTGGAGCCAGGATCAAATAATACAGAAGCCATGCAATCACAAACCAAAAGATTACCTGTGATAACAGCATCCGATATCTCTGCTTCAGACCGCCCGGGAAAAGCATAACAATGGGCCCTATCACCTGTCTGCCCGTTGCCCCTACCATGTTGTGCTGTGGTGGCGCCAGTTTGCCCGTTACCTCGACCGTTTTGGTGACCACCATTACCTCGGCCACCACGTCCTCCAGAATGACGGCCTCTTCCATGACCACCTCTACCTCTGACAATTTGAGGTCTGTAACCCTGTTTTGGACAATACCTCTTAATGTGTCCAGTCTCCCCACATCCATAACACTCTCTGGATTTAAGCATCGGTCTCTGTGAGAATGACGAAGTCTGGGAATAACCTCCAAACTCAGAGAAGTGTTGACCGGTCTGCGGTGGACCCCCAACTACAGTCTGCAGTGAAGACTGAATAGGTTGGGCTGAATAACCTCCTGAACCTTGCCCTCTGGAGTAAGAACCATTAAACTCACCTCCCTTACGAAACCTTTTAGATGTCGATGCCATGGTGAAGTCATCTGGCTTCACTCCCTCCACCTCTATCACGAAGTCTACCACTTCCTGAAAGGATTTTGCTGTAGCCGCTACTTGTAAGGCTGAAATCCGCAAATCTGACCTCAACCCCTTCACAAAACAGCGAATCCACTCTTGTGGACTGAAACAAAGCTGGGTGGCATACCTGGATAATGCACGAAACTTAGCCTCATACGCGGTAATCGACATCCTACCTTGCTCTAGGCTCAAGAACTCATCTCTCCTCCTATCCCTCAAGGTCCGGGGGATATACTTCTCCATAAATAAGCTAGAGAATGATGCCCAAGTCATAGGTGGTGCCTGTGCGGGTTGACACTCAACATGTGACCGCCACCACATTTTGGCATTTCCCTGAAACTGATAAGTTACAAACTCAACGCCAAATTGTTCCACTATGCCCATTTTATGTAGTAACTCATGACAACCAACCAGAAAATCGTAGGCATCCTCAGATTCAGCACCCTTGAAGACTGGAGGTTTCAATTTCAAGAACTTACTGAAAAGTTCATGCTGGTCACTTGTCATTATGGGCCCTGTAGTAAAACGAGGAAACATGCCTATTTCCAATGAGGCATCCATGCGGGGAGCCTCAGCAGCCACTTGTCGTATTTCCGGAACCTGAGGTGCTGGTGCAGAAAACACTGGAGGTGTTTGGCCTTGATTAGATAACCCACTAAGATAAGCAAGAACCTGATTAATTATCTCTGGGGTAGGTTGGGGTGGTAATTCCTCATTCTGCACTTGCTCCCTTTCCCCTTCCTCACCCTCTCTTTCTACTTCCTCAGTCGGTGGAGGAGTCACTGCCCTAGTACTAGATGGGCCAGGTGCTTGTCCTCTTCCTCTAGAGGACGTCCTCCCGCGACCTCTACCACGGCCTCTTGCCACTAATCCTCCTCGAGCTACAGTCCCAGTGGCTGGCTCAGTTGCATCTTGTCTTGCCGGTGTTTGTATTGGCGCCGCGGTTGCTTTAGTTCTAACCATCTGCGAAATAGAGTGAAGATGGTCAGAAACTAATTTGTATCACCTAGATACCAATTGGATCCAAGTAATAGCACGAAAGAAAGAAAGAAAGAATGGAATTTTCCTAATGTCTTATAGCCTCTCAAAGAAAAGTAAAGGCGTCCCCCTACCGTTCCTTAAGACTCTACTAGACTCGTTCTTGTGTGATAAGACCAACGAACCTAATGCTCTGATACCAAGTTTGTCACGATCCAAAACGAGACGCGAGTGGCACCCACACTTATCCTACTATGTGAGCGAATCAACCGATCTAAACCCCAACATTTCAAACAAAATATAATGCGGAAGACTTAAAACTCATTAACGAAATCAATTAAATAACTTCTAAAATTTATAACTCATTATCCCCAAAATCTGAAAGTCATCACCACAAGAACATCTATCCACAAATTACTAAATCTAAGAGTATCTAAGAAGATAAAATAAATAAAAAGCTAGTCCATGCCGGAAGTTCAAGGCATCAAGACATGAAGAGGAAGATCCAGTCCAAGCTAGAAGCAATAGCTCACCCTGAAATCTGTCTTGATGAAGACTGGCTAGAGTTGCGGTTGAGTTGAAGACGACGGTACGTTTGCTGCACTCCACAATTAACAAGAAAAACAAATACAAGTAGGGGTCAGTACAAGGCACAAGTACTGAGTAGGTATCATCGGCCAACTCAAAATAGAAAACAGTATATATCAGATAATAACATAAAATCAACTAATATTCTTAACATGCGGCATTTACAATTACTATAACCCTTGGTCACAACACCAAGCACATCAATGAGGACTCAAGCCTCCCCATCATACTCATTTGGGAATTAGTTCTTTACAATTTAGTATATTATCATAATTCAAGATTCATTATCTTTATTCCTGTTGTGTCGGTACGTGACACTCCGCTCCACTACTACTATCCTGGTGTCAGAACGTGACACTCCGATCCATATACTATCCTGGTGTCGGAACGTGACACCCAATCCATATACTATCTTGGTGTCGGAACGTGACACTCCGATCCATATACTATCCTGGTGCCGGAACATGACACTCCGATCCATATACTATCCTGGTGCCGGAACGTGACACTCCGATCCATATACAATCCTGGTGCCGGAACGTGACACCCGATCCATATACTATCCTGGTGCCGGAACGTGACACCCGATCCATATACTATCCTGGTGTCGGAACGTGACACCCAATCCTCTATTACTATCCTGGTGTTGGAACATGACACCCGATCCTCTAATCTCATTACTTTAGTTCATCAAGCTTTCTTTTATACCAAGGCATCATCATTATCAAAGTAAATTTTAGGATTCAAGATTCAATAGCCTCATCATGCTAATTCATCACAATTATATAATCACATCATGTAAGCACACAATTAAGCATATAGAAGACTTTATAATACTACCCAACACATATCATTCGCTATTAAGAGTTTACTACGAATAGCATAAACCATAACCTACCTCCACCGAAGAATTGTGATCAAGCAATCTACTTTTCCAATGCTTTGCTTTCGTCTTCGTTTCTCCTCTCTCTCGTTCGTTCGTTCTCCCTCTCCTTGTTCTTTCTATTTTTCTTATTCAAACCCTCTTTCTTTTACCCTAATTAGCATATAATTAAGTATAAAAGATGGTAAAAGTAACCCACTATTTATTTCAAGGTTGTCCCCTTTAAACCTCAAGAAATTGAATTATTAACATCAATCCACTAACTTTATAATTATAAGCATGAATAGTCCAAAACGCCCCTTTAAAAACTTTAACGGAAATTCGACCCAACCTGGGTTACGCAACCTGTGACGGTCCGTCCTGCAGGTCCGTCGCAAAGTTCAGAGAGTTAATTTCTGTGGAAAATGTGTGACGGTCCGTCGTGCCCACGACGGTCCGTCCTGCCATTCTGTCACGAAGTTCAGAGAGTTAATTCCGTGGAAAGATTTGTGACGGTCCGTCGTGCCTGCGACGGTCCGTCCTGCCATTCCGTCACGAAGTTCAGAGAGTCGATTTCAGTACCCAAATTTCAGAATTCTAAGTGTTTTGGAACGAAACCCCCTCGACGGTCCGTCGTGCTCATGACGGTCCGTCGTGGGATCCGTCGACCAAGATAGTTTTTCCAGAAATAAAATCTGCTGCTCAAAACGTCTAAACAGGTCGTTATGGAATATTTCATATTTATTTTTCTAATGCCACCTAAAAGATTCTCTTGAAATTTTCACAACTTTATTTTCCTTTTCAATTTTTTTTTACTAAAGTAAGTATTTATATTGCTTCATTGCCGACTTCAAAATAATCACAAGAATCTTGAAAAAAAAGGACCAAAAAATTATCAATGATGCCTATAAATAAACAACTTGCATGAAGGAAATTAATATCAATAACTTGAATGTATATCAACCATGACAAAAATACTTCAACTTATCACAATATTCTTAATGACCCTTTGCTTACTTTGTAACTCTTCATCTAATTATGATAATTCAATTGTTACCGGTGATGATGGTGAATTAACATCGTATAAAATTATCGAAAATTATGATGATAATATTACTAATGAATTGCGAAGACGAAGAATGGAGCGTTGCCCTTGCTATCCTTGTTGTGCGTTTCCATGTCCATGTTCTTCTTAAAAGAGGAATGTTTCATGATCTTTGTTGTTGTGTTTTAATTAATCCTTTGTTTTTAGAATAAGATTTTGGAGTTTTATGAATAAGAAAATAAATTGATCATGTCATTGATTTGGTGGATATATGTGAAAAACATATATGGTGTAACTAATTACACCTTCTTGAAAATAATAAATCATTTAATTTTTCAATACACAGTATGTATTAGGGGTGTATGTAATCGAGTTGGTTTCGGTTTTTCAAATATCAAATTAAACTATTTGTGTCGGATTTTTAAAATTATAAACCAAACCAAATCAATAAAATTCGGATTTTTCAACTTCGGATTTTTTTGGATTTTTTCCTCTAAAGTATTCATACAAACATAAAATTTACTTATACTTCAAATATTTCTTCAGTCTTCCAAAATACAACTATTGAAGGTGTTTCTTAAGAATATAATACAAACAATGATATGATTCTGACACTAAAATATCCCAAAAAAATAATAATATAATAATAATGAAATCGCGTAAAACAAATATCCAATTTAACAAGTCATAATGAAAATGATCATAATTTAAAAGTATTATTTTATGCTAAAATAATTTTAACAAATATTAGTTACATGGCTAAATATTAAAGGAGATTAAAATTATATTACGTATTTTAATTGTCGAAACCAATGTAAAAATAAATAACAAACATTCAATATTATTGTCATTCTTAGGGTTAAATTGATTTCCTTTTTGCATTACTATTAATTTGATTTTGGTTTAAGTTTTATTATAATTACCAACATTTGTGGACTATAATCTTTATGGATCCATTCAAAATTCTAAGTTTAAAACTTGAAATAATATATTAAAAGATTAAAACTATGAAAAAGTATAAAAAATATTTAAAAATGATATCAAATGAAATATTTTTATGTATAAAATAAAATTGTAAATTATATATATAATGTCGGATTGGTTTGGTCTCGGGTTGGTTTTTTTAGTTAAAGCCAAACCAATCCAAATATACTCGAGCATTTTTTTTTAACACCAAACCAAGTCAAAACAATCACTAGTTGGACTTTTTTTCTGATTTGACTTGATTTACGATTTGATTCGATTTTCGATTCGATTTTATATACCCCTAGTATGTAATTTATATTTGAGATTGCATCTTCATTTCCTATTTTCTCAGCAGAAATTTAGTTTTTATACTCTGATAATTATAAAAAGAATAGAGGGTCAAAAATATCCTTGAACTATTTGAAATAACTCAAATATACCCTTGAACTATATTACGGCTCAGAAATACCCTTCCCCTCAAACTATAGGGTCAAAAATACCCTTCCATTAGAATTTATGTATATATCCTTCCTTTAGAACTTATGTATTTTGTGAAATCGTTCTAAGGAAATGGAGAAATGAGGAAAAGGGGTTCTATGTTTTTCAATGAAATCGTTTTTAAATTCTAAAAACGGAGAAAATTGGGAGAAATTAGGGATAAGTTTATTGGTCTACGTGGCATGAGTGGAACTCTATCGTCTCATGTGGCATGCCATGTAACATCCACATGACATCTAAGTGATGTTTAACCGATTCTGTTAATGAGAAATGTATTTTTAACTCAATAGTTTGCCGGTAAGGGTATATTTGAGCCGAAATATACTTCAAGGGTATATTTGAGCTATTTCTGATAGTTCAGGGGTATTTTTGACCCTTTTCAGTTATAAAAATCTTGTATATATTTGGTCATTTATGTCATCTAAAAGATAATTACATATCGATATCCATAATAAGCGAAGCAAGTTACATTGGAAAAATAAGACAATTAATTGATTTACAACAACAATTTGAAGTATAGTGGTAGCTTCAACTTCTTTTAAATTGATGAATGACGGTGCATGTTATAAATGAGGGAAAAGATATAAATATATCGTCGAATGAGCCTCTCTATAACGATATTTCATTAAAACATCATTTTTTGATTTAAAAATCGATCTTACATGTTATATTATATTATATATTTTCCTATAACAATAATTTGCTTTAACAAATACAAAATATCGAAATAAACGACCCCGTTATTAGAAATTTGATTGTATTACAAAGGAATTATTCAATTACATAATAAATCAGTAACAAAAAAGCACCAGTGGTCTAGTGGTAGAATAGTACCCTGCCACGGTACAGACCCGGGTTCGATTCCCGGCTGGTGCAATTTTTTTCTCTTTTTATTTTCCATTTAATAGTTTTTATATAAGAAAAAACTTAGTGTAAGATATTTTTAGATTATGGTTTATAATATTTCTACTTTATTAAGTTTATATAGGTTGTAATAACATTTATTTTGTTATATAAAGATATGATGCTACTAATAATAACTTGCGATTAACTAATAAAAATTTGTTGAAAATGGGTAATTGGTCTATCGGTGTATAAGTATTCTTCATGCATGAAGGATTCGGGGAAGGACGTTAGGACAAAACTTTTAGAGGTGTGATGTAGATAATATATCAGAATACGAATATTAGTAATTGTAAGATTCAAAACACATAACCTATAAATCACACAAAGATAATTTTATCATTGCTTCGAGACTCCCGTATATTGTATTAGTTTGGATAGAACAAAACTCTTTCTGATGGTTATGTTTTAGTTAAAGCTTTAGAGTTTAAATAATTGTGAAAAAAATGATAAAATATACGCTGAATGATAATAATATTTTTAAAGCTATCAAGTGAAATTTACTTATAGTAATAGTTAATTATGACCTCTATTCTCCATATATACAGATTATAATTTGCTATCCGATTAAAATTACTAATAAAATTAAATTATTTGTTCTTATTCTGCAGTCTGAAAGATTCTTTAAAAATATTATAAGACAAAATCACTTTGTAAATTTAAATTTATTTTTATTATTATACTATACTTCTAATTTCAAAGACATGTCTCTTGTAAATGACAAAATTTTGACCTTTATACCATAAGGGGTCGTTTGGTTACAAGATTATTAACGGTTATTTCAATATTAGAATTTGGGATTAAATTTGTTCACCATTTCGTTATGAGCCAATATATATTAGCTTAAACTAGATTAAAATTTATATAAAATCGAAGGATTATCTACCTTAATTTTTTTTTTCCAATAGGAAGGGAAAAACATTAGATTTTTTTTTTCTTTTATCTGTTTAAATTTTGATGGATAAAATTATCTGATACTTGTTCTGGTAACTTTGTAAGAGGCAACATATATATATATCTACGAAATTAGTCATGTGTAAACTGATTCAAACATCATGATTATACATGTATATAAAAGTGAGATTATTTATGGTGATATATCATAATTTTGAACCAAACGACCCCTAATTTATACTCCATGAAATATACTACTATATAAACACTCGAACATAGGATAAGATTATTCATCTATATAGCTATTTAAACTCTTGAACCATGGCAAACAAAAATTTAGTGTCCATTTTTGCAATATTCTTGATTTTGCCCCTACTTTTCTTCATTGGAAACTCTTCTTCTTCTTCTAATAATGATGACAATTATATAAGTGATAAATTTGAAACTATAGACAATTACTTCACTCCAATATCAAAGGGCTTTTTTGCTGAGCTTCAACGTAGAAAAATGGAAGTTTGCTCATGTACACCTTGTTGTTACATATGCCCATGTCCTACTTCTTAAAAGTGGCTATTTAATAAAGTCGGAGTTCTACTTATATATGTTGATAGTATAAATAATTTTCATGTTACCAAGTCACTTGTATTTGTTTTAGCAAGTTATTGTAACATAATTTGTACTGTTTTCAAGATTATAAATCCGACCACTTTATTCATATAGGGTGGTTTAGTGTGGAGATGTCTTTCGAGTGAACTGATTGCGTGAAAAATTATTTACACTGTCGATGGATATTAGTTAAACTCGAAAATACCTTAATGCAATATCATGTACCCCTTGTTTTTGCTTTATTTTAGGATCAAACTATGTAATAACTTTTCCTAGTATGAATAAAAGTTTCCTTTTGGCCAAAAGAAGAGGTCACTCTTATATATATATTGGATTGATGTAACGTGCCTTATTTTCAAGATTATATATCATGTATTCGGACCGTGATTATGTAAATATATATTTTGGGAACGTGATAGCATTTACTTATCTTCACTATCAGTAGATGTTAATTAAATGTTAAAAAGTTTCCTTTCAACTTTGTCACCTTTTTTTTGGTTCACTTAAAAGAAAATATTAAAAAAAAAAAGAAGAGGTTGCCGGGTGCCATAATATGTCTTGTTTTCAAGATTATAAATCGATTTTCTATGAAAAGAGATTATTTACGTGCTAATATTTTTTGAGTGATCTGATAGTGTGAAAATTAATTTACTTTTAATTTTTTGTGTAAAACAATAAATTTGATGGTTTATAGATGAATTAATATTCTATAAACTATCAAGTTCCTAATGTTTGAATTGTATGATTAATTAATTAAGAGAGTATAAAGTTTAAACCCATTTCTGTAAGATCTTTTTGTCCTTTAAAATAGATACTTCTAATTTACAAAAAAAAAAAAATAATCAAATTTATCACCAGAGCTACAAAATGGGGTTGGCCCAGTTTGACACAATTCGTTATTGAGGTAGAGTTGGGATATGATTTTTCAAGCTCATTTAAAATAAGTGCTTATAAGTTTGATTCATATAAGCCTTTGACTCTTGAGGCTTGATCGGAACTGGGCCGGATCGGCCTATGGGCGAAAACTATTTATTTAAGGGTAACTTACAGAAATCTCACTAGTGTATGAGCAAATTACATAGATGCACACTATGTTGTATTAATACTACAAATCTTATCAAATTTTGATGCATTCAGATACATGGACTCAAAAATAGGTATAATTTGTTCGAGATACACTCTATCCAAGTGGAATCGTATGTATCTAGGATACACATACAAATTATGCGCCCTTGCCTACCCTCCCCCCCCCCCTCCACATTTCGTTCGCTACTCTCTTATCTCACGCGCGTATATGATATGCATCACACTAGATACATGTATCTAGTATCCTAAACACATGCTAAACACACTAGATCTTTTGCTAGTGTTATTGAAACAACACAATTGTTTCCCATATTTAATTTGAAATATGTACACAAGTTTAAGTTTGAAAAGAAAAAAAATAATGAAAAAACGGGCTAGCCCGCCATAAACTGCACGAGCCTTATAGGGTTGGATTGGGTCGGATGAGCATTTTCAAGCTCTGCCAAATGTAGGACCGACCCGACTTAGCCCATCAAATTCCTTGACCGCGAGGCTTGGACTGGAGGGGCTGATCCTTTTTGACAACTTTATTTGTCACATTCCAATTTTTTTTAACATTCGATCATATTTCATTGAGAAAATATATAACTCGAAATTCAAGCTCCAAACACTTGCTTGATCGATATAATTAGGCTAATTAATCATATAATCAAATATAAGCATACATTTAATATATAAATGGGGATGAGATGCTTATACGATAAATTAAATACCGATGATAGGCGATAGAGAAGGTTATAAAGGCATAAACCTTGAAAACACTTTACCATAAATCAAAGCGTCTCGTTCTAAGTGAAATTGAATCATAGACAATCACATGATTTTTTTCTACACAGTTTAGTCAAAACGATACAATTGATCTCTAATTTGATATTTTATATATATATATATATATATATATATATATATATATATATATATATATATACACTCTTTTGTCGACACATTTTGATAAAGATAAGGTCTGCATACAATATACTCTAACAAACTATTGAAATGATCAAATATTTAACATTAGAATTGGAGCATCAAATTTTGGAAGAAAGTTTGCACGAAAACGATAAACTAACAAATGTATCAAAATATATTCGAAACAATAACAAGGAAAAGATATACACTATGTATAATATTTAATTTACATAAGTGATTGATGATAATCTTTTATTAATTAAATAAAACATGGAGGTTATTACCAAGATTGGTTCCTTATATATATAACACCTTTATTAAGACATGCTATTTATCAATATTTGGTCATTTCTCAAATATATATCAAAGTCATCATGACCAAAATAATCCTACTTTATGCGGTTGCATTTCTCACGATATTTCCACTCTTTTGGAACCATGGAAATGCAACAACTACTCGCAAACTAGGGACACGTCAAAAAGCAGTTACAAGCTTGTCAAATACATATAAAATAACTTATCGTGGATCAGGAGCCCAATATTCTCCAGTTTCAAGTCTATTGGTTCGCGAAAATGCGAAAACTCCTCGTATATTAGGATCACGCCAAAAGACAGTTACAAGCTTGCCATATACAGAAGAAACAACTTCTGATGAACCAGGACATCAATATTTTGCTATTTCAAGCTCGCCAAATGATCATGCAAATGTAGCAACTCCTCACATACTAGGGGCACGCCATAATGCAGTTACAGGGGAAGCAACTTCTAGTGGATCAGAAATTCAGGATTCTCACATTCCAAGCTCATTAGCTCATACAAATGTAATAATTCCTCGAGGCCCACTTATCAATCCAAATGAAGCAACTTTTCACAAGCTTGGGAAACGCGATAATCCAATTATAATCGCAAGCTTACCAAATACAAATGAAGCAGTTGATTCTAGTGAATCAAAATTCCGTTCTTACCCTATTTCAAGCTCACCTTCTCAAACGATAATTGCTCATATTTTCCATCGTTTTTCCCCATCACAAATGTGGCAACAGGTAAAATTAAAGGAAACTCCTCGCAAAGTATGGGCAAGTCGCCATAATGGAGTTACAAGCTTATCAAATACAAAAAAAGCAATTACTTCGCGTGGATCAGCACTCCAATACCATCCTATTTCAAGATCGTCAGCTCACACACATGCAACAACTCCTCGCACACTAAGAGCACGTTATAATGCAGTTACAAGCTCTTCAAATACAAATGAAGAAACTACTCAGAAGTATGGTGAACGCCAAAACTCAATTATAGTTACAAGCTTACCAAATAAAAAAAAAGCAACTAATTTTGGTGAATCAGAGCTCCATTTTCCCCCAATTTCAAGCTTGCCAACTCAAATAAATAGAGTATTTTCTCGCGATCCAGATGAGATAGGACATGTATCATCAGTTATCAATTGATCATACAAATGAAACATCTAAGTTCGAATAAGACTAGGTAATTATGGTTAATTATCTTGTATGTGTACAATTATGCTAAGGTGCTATGCTAAATGCACTTATACATGTTGTGTTAATAATATAATGCATATTGTGCTTTATTTATCTTTATCATATCTGCAATCGCAAGTAACATATATCATTTTTAAGATTTCAAATTTCACCTTTAAAAGATGTTTACTTGTAGATATCTTTTGAAAGACCTGATCAGTAATAATATCACAAGAAATTAACTTATATAAGATTAATACAATGGGACACAAAACCTTAAATGTTTAACATCAACATTTTTTTTTGGGAGGGAGTACTCAATAATTATTTAGATTAATTTAAATTTGTACCACGTAATATCATTTAAAGGAGGCCAAGTCGACTCGAACTTGAGAGATTTAGACCTATCTATCATTTGATTCTATTTTGAGGAAACAAATTTTATAAAACTACATTTTCACTTGAAAGAACCTCTGTTTCTTATTAAAGCAACTATCTCTTACATTATTAAAACAATATTTTTTTTCACATTATTAAAACAACTAGGCAAGATTTTTCCATGAAGTATCGGACACTGGCTTCGATAGGTTAATTAAATTGATAGTTCTATTAGTATAAATATTTAAAAATTACCCTAGATATACAAAGTGAATTATCGATAGCTACTCAAATTATAGCTACGTTATGTAATTAGCCAAACTTTAGTTAAAGAAGTTTCATTATGTTTTACTTTTAGATATTGATGAAATTTTCACATTATTGAAACAACTTTTTTTATGGCCAGACATGGACCAAAACTAACATGTTAGGCCCCAAAATAATTGTCCTTCGTCTCAACAAAATATTTTCTGTGAAGGCATTAATGGACCGGTGACTTTGATAGATTAATTAAAGAATTGACCACGGAAATTCCACCTTTTAGTATATTTATTATCATTATCCCTTATAAGTTTTATAAATTTTTAAAATTTTTTATTTTTGCGCATCACATTAATGTATATCTCGCGTATATCACTAGTGTATCTCGCACATCAGATTAGTGTATCATGTACAAAATCTACCGCGTGCATCAAATTAGTGTATCTCGCATATCAAATTAGTGTATCTCATGCATCAAATTAATGTATCATGTATAAAATGTACATCAGATTAGTGTATCATATAAATGTAATATATCTTACTTAAAATTAACGTATCCCGTGCATTAGATTAATTTATCAGCACTTATTTTATTGTAGCCGTTTTGAGAAATTTTTTTTATTATAAACTTTTAAAGAAGATATTATAATTTTATCTTAAAAACATGTGACTTATGTAATTTGCCCAATAATTACATAGGAAGTCCTATTTGTATAAAAATGACGCAAGGTATATAAAGATAATTCTTAATAGCTACTCAAATTGTAACTACATTATGTAATTAACCAAACTTTAACTAAGAAGCTTCATTATGTTACTAAGTGTTAGCTATTTATGAAATTTTCACATTATTAAAGTAACTTTTCTTACTAGCCATACGTGGGCCAAAACTAAAATGTTACCCTCCAAAATAATTTCGGCATAATACATAAATTTATCTTTTAACTTTGTCTTATTTTATATTGGGAAAATTGTATAAAATAGCAAACTAATAACCTAAATTAAATTGAATAGCTAGGGTTTGAATTAATTGTGCTCCATAGCAAACATTGGCAAAAATTTGCCAGGTGTCTCTCTCCCAGAAGTCTCGCTCGCCACTCTCCCATTCTCGCCTCTCTCGCTTTATACACAGAAGTGTATAATTTCTGTTTCTGTTTTGTATAAAACGAGAGAAAATTGTATATACACATGCAAAAATGTATATCTTCGTGTTATACACTTAATTATATAATTTACAAACATTTTACTTCAAATATTGCAGAGAAAAAGGCCAAAGAATTATACAATTGTGAATTATACAATTGCAGTGAAATACAATTTTTTCTAGCTTTATACAACAGAAGTGTATATATTGTGTTTCTGTTTTTGTATAAAGCCAGAAAACCATTTATCTTCTTGCTATACACTTATAATTATGCAATATACATACATTTTGTAACGACCTGTTTAGTCGTTTTGAGCAGCAGAATTATTTCTGGAAAAACTGGCCAAAACTACGGACACCCCGACGGACCGTCATAGGCACGACGGTCCGTCACAGAGGTCCGTTCCATGACACTTGGAAATTTGAAAAATCGGATACTGAAAATCGACTCTCTGAACTTCGTAACGAAATGGCAGAACGGACCGTCACATCCACGACGAACCGTCGTGAGTACCCGTTGCAAAACACTTCAACTTTTGAGAATTTGGTGCAAGAAACGAGTTCCTGACCGCCAGGACGGAGGGCAGGACGGACCGTCACAGGGGTGACGGGCCGTCACAGCCCACCTGAAACCTGGGGAGGCGCGACGACCACCGTGACGGACCGTCGCAGGCACGACGGCCCGTCACAAGTTGCGCAGTCCCAGGCAAAATAGGATTTCTCCACACGTTTTAAGGGTCGTTTTGGACTATTCTTTCCTTAATTATAAAGATTGAGGGTTAACATTAATAAGTCTAATTACTTAGGGGTTAAAAGAGGTAACCTTAAGTTAATTAGTGGGTTTTATTGTCCTCTTTCATTCTTAATTATAGAAGAATTAGGGTAAAAGAAAGAGGGTTTGAATAAAATAAAACAAAAGAGAAAGAACAAGAGAGAGAGAGAGCATTGATCGATCGAAGAGGGAAGAGGAATAACAAAGCTTGGGAGATTTCTTGTGATTCCAATTCTTCGGTGGAGGTAGGTTATGGTTTCTTTTACGATATTCGTATGAACTCTTAATAGTGAATAATATGTATTGATTGTAGTGTAAACCCTGCTATATGCTTAATTGTATGCTTGCATGAATATGATTATGTGATTTTGATAAGACAAGCATGATGAAACCTATCTAATCCCAAATCTTGAAAAGAAACTTTAATCTATGTTATTAATGATGATGCCTTAGTATAAAAGAAGGCTTGATGAATTAAAGTGATGGGATTGATGATGCCTTGGTATAGAGAAGGCTTGATGAACGGATAGAATGATGTTAGTGGATCGGAGTGTCACGTTCCGACACATAGTAGTAGTGGATCGGAGTGTCACGTTCCGACACATAGTATTAGTGGATCGGAGTGTCACGTTCCGACACATAGTATTAGTGGGACGGGTGTCACGAACCGACACGTAGAATTAGGGGATCGGAGTGTCACGTACCGACACATATAGGGGATCGGAGTGTCACGTTCCGACACATATAGGGGATCGGAGTGTCACGTTCCGACACATATAGGTAGGGGATCGGAGTGTCACGTACCGACACAAGAGGAAGAAAGATAATGAATCTTGAAAGATGATAATATACTCAACATAATGAACTTAATCCCCAAACGAGTATGGTATTGAGGCTTGAGTCCTCAAGGATGAACTTGGTGATATTTATTGATGATTAATACTTGTTGTTGCTACATGTTTGAGTATTGTAGTTGATTTACATTATTATTGATATATACTGTTCCCTATTTTGAGTTAGCCGATGATATCTACTCAGTACGTGTGGTTGTACTGACCCCCTACTTTTATGTTTTCTTCTTTGCTATTTGTGTAATGCAGCGAGCGTTCCGTCAACTTCAACTCAACAGTAGATCTAGCCAGTCTTCACTTCATCGGAAATTCAGGGTGAGCTAATGCGTCTAGCTTGGACTGGGTCTTCTTCTTCAAGTCTTGATGCCTTGAACTTCCGGCATGGACTAGCTTTTATGTATTTTTAGCTTCTTAGACATTCCTAGTTTAGTAATTAGAGATAGATGTTCTTGTGATGATGACTTCCAGATTTTGGGGATATTAATAATAGTTTTGAATTGTTTTTATTAATGAGTTTAAGTCTTCCGCATTTTTTTCTGTTGTTATATATATTGAAATGATAAGGGTTAAATTGGTTGGTTCGCTCACATAGGAGGGTAGATGTGGGTGCCAGTCGCGGCCCCGATTTGGGTCGTGACAAACTTGGTATCAGAGCATTAGGTTCGTTGGTCTCATCACACAAGAACAGGTCTAGTAGAGTCTTAAGGAACGGTAGGGGGACGCCTTTACTTTTCCTCGAGAGGCTATAAGACTTTAGGAAAAATTTCACTCTTTCATTCTTTCTTTCGTGCTACTACTTGAGTCCAATTGGTATCTGGGCGATACGAATTGGTATCTGACCATCTTCACTCTATTTCGCAGATGGTTAGAACTAGAGCAACGACCGCACCAGCAGCAACAACGGCACGACAGGAAACAACTGAGCCAGCCACTGGGGCTGTGGCTCGAGGAAGAGCAACGGCAAGAGGCCGTGGTAGAGGTCGTGGGAGGACGTCCTCTAGGAGAAGAGGACGAGCACCTAGCCCATCTGATACTAGGGCAGTGACTCCTCCACCGACTGAGGAAGTGGTAAGAGAAGGGGAGGAAGGGGAAACTGAACAAGAACAGAATGAGGAGTTACCACCCCAACCTACCCCAGAAATGATTAATCAGGTTCTGGCCTATCTTAGCGGATTATCTGATCCGGGTCAGGCACCTCCAGTGGTTTCTGCACCAACACCTCCGGTTTCAGAGGTACGACATGCGGCTACTATGGCTCCCCGCATGGATGCAACATTGGAGATAGACACATTTCCACGTCTGACTACTGGGCCTATAATGACAAACGATCAACATGAACTCTTCAGTAAGTTCTTGAAATTGAAACCTCCAGTATTCAAGGGTACAGAATCTGAAGATGCTTATGATTTTCTGGTTGATTGTCATGAGCTACTACACAAAATGGGGATAGTAGAACGTTTTGGCGTTGAGTTCGTAAGCTATCAGTTTCAAGGGAACGCCAAAATGTGGTGGCGATCACATGTCGAGTGTCAACCGACAGAGGCCACACCCATGACTTGGGCATCCTTCTCTACTCTGTTTATGGAGAAGTATATCCCAAGGACTTTGAGAGATAGAAAAAGGGATGAGTTCTTGAGTCTCGAGCAAGGTAGGATGACGGTTAACGCATATGAGGCTAAGTTTCGTGCTTTATCGAGGTATGCTACTCAACTCTGTTTTAGTCCACAAGAGCGGGTTCGCCGGTTTGTGAAGGGGTTGAGATCAGAGTTGCGGATTTCGGCCTTACAGGTAGCGGCTACGGCAACATCCTTCCAAGAGGTGGTAGACTTTGTGATAGAGGTGGAAGGGGTGAAACCAGATGACTTCACCACGACATCGACATCAAAAAGGTTCCGGAGGGGAGGTGAGTTTAATGGTTCTCACTCTAGAGGACAGAGCTCCGGAGGTTACTCAAGTCGACCAATTCAGTCTTCACTACAGACTGTAGTTGGGGGTCCACCTCAGAACAGTCAACACTACTCCGAGAGACCTATGCCCGACTCCAGAGAGTGTTATGGATGTGGGGAGATTGGACATATTAGGAGGAATTGTCCAAAACAGAGTAACAGACCCCCAATAGCTAGAGGTAGAGGTGGTCATGGTAGAGGCCGCTTTTCTGGAGGACGTGGTGGTCGAGGTAATGGTGGTCACCACAACGGCCGAGGAGATGGGCAAACTGGAGCCACTACTACGCAACATGGTAGGGGCAACGGACAGACTGGTGATAGGGCCCATTGCTACGCTTTCCCTGGGAGATCTGAAGCGGAGGCGTCTGATGCTGTTATCACAGGTAATCTTTTGGTTTGTGATTGCATGGCATCTGTATTATTTGACCCTGGCTCCACGTTTTCATATGTATCTTCATCATTTGCTAATGGTCTAAATTTACATTGTGAATTACTTGACATGCCTATTCGTGTTTCTACTCCGGTGGGTGAGTCTGTGGTAGTTGAAAAGGTATATAGGTCCTGTTTGGTGAACTTTGTGGGGAGAAACACTTATGTAGATTTGGTTATTTTAGAAATGGGTGACTTTGATGTAATTCTGGGTATGACTTGGCTTTCTCCGAATTTTGCGATTTTGGACTGTAATGCTAAAACTGTGACGTTAGCCAAGCCTGGGGCAGATCCGTTAGTGTGGGAGGGTGACTACACTTCCAATCCGGTGCGTATTATCTCCTTTCTTTGTGCTCGGAAGATGGTTAATAAGGGTTGTTTAGCTTTCTTGGCACATCTTAGGGATGACACTATCCAAGTACCCTCAATTGAATCAGTTTCGGTAGTTCGAGAATTTTTGGATGTGTTCCCTGCAGATCTTCCTGGTATGCCACCAGATAGGGATATTGACTTCTGTATCGACCTTGAACCGGGCACACGCCCCATTTCTATACCTCCGTATAGAATGGCTCCCGCCGAATTAAGAGAGTTAAAGGCTCAACTTCAAGAGTTATTAAGCAAGGGCTTCATTAGACCAAGTGCATCTCCTTGGGGTGCTCCGGTTTTGTTCGTAAAGAAGAAGGATGGGAGTCTTAGGATGTGCATAGACTACAGACAGTTGAACAAGGTAACTATCAAGAACAAGTATCCTCTTCCTCGCATTGATGACTTGTTCGATCAGTTACAAGGTGCTTGTGTCTTCTCGAAGATTGACTTGAGATCCGGTTATCATCAATTGAAAATACGGGCAACGGATGTGCCAAAGACTGCTTTTCGAACAAGGTATGGACATTATGAATTCGTAGTGATGTCTTTTGGTCTTACAAATGCCCCCGCTGCTTTCATGAGTTTGATGAATGGAATTTTTAAGCCATATTTGGATCTCTTCGTGATTGTATTTATTGATGACATATTGGTATACTCAAAGAGCAAGAAGGAACATGAAGAGCATTTGAGAATGGTATTGGAAACGTTGAGGGAGAAAAAGCTTTATGCCAAGTTCTCTAAGTGTGAGTTTTGGCTAGATGCAGTGTCCTTCTTGGGGCATGTGGTTTCGAAGGATGGGGTAATGGTAGATCCTTCTAAGATTGAGACAGTGAAGAATTGGGTAAGACCCACTAATGTGTCAGAAATAAGGAGTTTTGTGGGGTTAGCTAGTTACTACCGCCGCTTTGTCAAGGGATTCTCTTCTATTGCTTCCCAATTGACGAACTTGACTAAGCAGAATGTTCCATTTGTATGGTCAGATGAATGTGAGGAAAGCTTTCAGAAGCTTAAGACTTTGTTGACTACCACACCAATTCTTACCTTGCCAATAGAGGGTAAAGACTTCATTGTTTACTGTGATGCATCCTATTCTGGGTTGGGTGCAGTGCTAATGCAAGAGAGGAACGTGATCGCTTATGCTTCAAGATAATTAAAAGTGCATGAACGTAACTATCCAACTCATGACTTGGAATTGGCCGCGGTAGTGTTTGCATTAAAGCAATGGAGACACTATTTATATGGAGTTAAGTGTGAGGTCTACACGGATCATCGTAGTCTTCAATATGTCTTTACTCAGAAAGACTTGAACTTGAGACAAAGGAGATGGATGGAACTACTGAAGGACTACGATATCACTATTTTGTATCATCCGGGGAAGGCGAATGTTGTGGCAGATGCTTTGAGTAGAAAGGCGGGAAGCATGGGAAGTCTAGCTCATTTGCAAGCTTCTAGACACCCATTGGCTAGAGAAGTGCAGATTTTGGCTAACGACTTGATGAGGTTAGAAGTAAGTGAGAAGGGAGGATTGTTGGCTAGTGTGGAGTCAAGATCTTCTTTTCTTGACAAGATTAAGGGAAAACAGTTTGATGATGAGAAACTAAGGCGAATCCAAGATAAAGTATTGCGAGGAGAGGCTAAGGAAGCGACAATCGATGATGAAGGTGTTTTGAGAATCAAGGGAAGGGTATGTGTACCCCGAGTTGATGATTTGATCAACACTATTCTGGCAGAGGCTCATAGTTCAAGGTATTCGATACATACGGGTGCGACCAAGATGTACCGTGACCTCAAGCAACACTTTTGGTGGAGTAGAATGAAGCGTGATATTGTTGACTTTATTGCCAAGTGTCCAAATTGTCAACAAGTAAAATATGAACACCAAAGGCCCGGAGGAACACTTCAGAGAATGCCCATTCCTGAATGGAAGTGGGAGAGAATCGCAATGGACTTTGTGGTTGGTCTTCCAAAGACATTGGGTAAGTATGACTCTATTTGGGTGATTGTTGATAGGTTGACTAAATCTGCTCATTTCATTCCGGTAAAGGTGACTTACAACGCAGAGAAGTTAGCAAAGATCTATATCTCAGAGATTGTTCGATTGCATGGGGTTCCATTATCCATCATATCAGATAGAGGTACGCAGTTTACTTCTAAGTTTTGGAAAACATTGCATGCAGAATTGGGCACTAGGTTGGACCTTAGTACCGCGTTCCATCCTCAGACCGATGGTCAGTCTGAGAGGACGATTCAAGTGTTGGAGGATATGCTTCGCGCATGCGTAATAGAGTTTGGTGGCCATTGGGATAGCTTCTTACCTTTGGCAGAGTTTTCGTACAATAATAGCTATCACTCAAGCATAGATATGGCTCCATTTGAAGCGTTGTATGGGAGAAGGTGTAGATCTCCCATTGGTTGGTTTGATGCATTTGAGGTTAGACCTTGGGGTACTGACCTCTTGAGAGATTCGTTAGATAAGGTGAAGAGCATTCAAGAAAAGCTTCTAGCGGCGCAAAGTAGACAAAAGGAGTATGCGGATCGAAAGGTTAGAGACTTGGAGTTCATGGAGGGTGAACAAGTCTTGTTGAAGGTTTCACCTATGAAAGGGGTGATGCGCTTTGGCAAAAGAGGTAAGCTAAGTCCGAGGTACATTGGGCCATTTGAGGTACTAAAGCGAATAGGGGAGGTGGCTTATGAGTTAGCCTTGCCCCCAGGGCTGTCCGGAGTACATCCGGTATTTCATGTGTCCATGTTGAAAAGATACCATGGAGATGGAAACTACATCATCCGTTGGGATTCAGTTTTACTTGATGAGAACTTGTCATATGAGGAGGAGCCTGTTGCTATTCTAGACAGAGAAGTTCGCAAGTTGAGGTCGAGAGAGATTGCATCCATCAAAGTTCAATGGAAGAATCGACCGGTTGAAGAAGCTACTTGGGAGAAGGAGGCAGATATGCAAGAAAAATACCCACATCTGTTTACAGATTCAGGTACTCCTTTTCGCCATTGTTTTTCTTCTTTTGATCGTTCGGGGACGAACGATGGGTAAATTGGTATCTATTGTAACGACCTGTTTAGTCGTTTTGAGCAGCAGAATTATTTCTGGAAAAACTGGCCAAAACTACGGACACCCCGACGGACCGTCATAGGCACGACGGTCCGTCACAGAGGTCCGTTCCATGACACTTGGAAATTTGAAAATCGGATACTGAAAATCGACTCTCTGAACTTCGTAACGAAATGGCAGAACGGACCGTCACATCCACGACGAACCGTCGTGAGTACCCGTTGCAAAACACTTCAACTTTTGAGAATTTGGTGCAAGAAAAACGAGTTCCTGACCGCCAGGATGGAGGGCAGGACGGACCGTCACAGGGGTGACGGGCCGTCACAAGCCCACCTGAAACCTGGGGAGGCGCGACGACCACCGTGACGGACCGTCGCAGGCACGACGGCCCGTCACAAGTTGCGCAGTCCCAGGCAAAATAGGATTTCTCCACACGTTTTAAGGGTCGTTTTGGACTATTCTTTCCTTAATTATAAAGATTGAGGGTTAACATTAATAAGTCTAATTACTTAGGGGTTAAAAGAGGTAACCTTAAGTTAATTAGTGGGTTTTATTGTCCTCTTTCATTCTTAATTATAGAAGAATTAGGGTAAAGAAAGAGGGTTTGAATAAAATAAAACAAAAGAGAAAGAACAAGAGAGAGAGAGAGCATTGATCGATCGAAGAGGGAAGAGGAATAACAAAGCTTGGGAGATTTCTTGTGATTCCAATTCTTCGGTGGAGGTAGGTTATGGTTTCTTTTACGATATTCGTATGAACTCTTAATAGTGAATAATATGTATTGATTGTAGTGTAAACCCTGCTATATGCTTAATTGTATGCTTGCATGAATATGATTATGTGATTTTGATAAGACAAGCATGATGAAACCTATCTAATCCCAAATCTTGAAAAGAAACTTTAATCTATGTTATTAATGATGATGCCTTAGTATAAAAGAAGGCTTGATGAATTAAAGTGATGGGATTGATGATGCCTTGGTATAGAGAAGGCTTGATGAACGGATAGAATGATGTTAGTGGATCGGAGTGTCACGTTCCGACACATAGTAGTAGTGGATCGGAGTGTCACGTTCCGACACATAGTATTAGTGGATCGGAGTGTCACGTTCCGACACATAGTATTAGTGGGACGGGTGTCACGAACCGACACGTAGAATTAGGGGATCGGAGTGTCACGTACCGACACATATAGGGGATCGGAGTGTCACGTTCCGACACATATAGGGGATCGGAGTGTCACGTTCCGACACATATAGGGGATCGGAGTGTCACGTACCGACACATAGTGGTAGGGGATCGGAGTGTCACGTACCGACACAAGAGGAAGAAAGATAATGAATCTTGAAAGATGATAATATACTCAACATAATGAACTTAATCCCCAAACGAGTATGGTATTGAGGCTTGAGTCCTCAAGGATGAACTTGGTGATATTTATTGATGATTAATACTTGTTGTTGCTACATGTTTGAGTATTGTAGTTGATTTACATTATTATTGATATATACTGTTCCTATTTGAGTTAGCCGATGATATCTACTCAGTACGTGTGGTTGTACTGACCCCCTACTTTTATGTTTTCTTCTTTGCTATTGTGTAATGCAGCGAGCGTTCCGTCAACTTCAACTCAACAGTAGATCTAGCCAGTCTTCACTTCATCGGAAATTCAGGGTGAGCTAATGCGTCTAGCTTGGACTGGGTCTTCTTCTTCAAGTCTTGATGCCTTGAACTTCCGGCATGGACTAGCTTTTATGTATTTTTAGCTTCTTAGACATTCCTAGTTTAGTAATTAGAGATAGATGTTCTTGTGATGATGACTTCCAGATTTTGGGGATATTAATAATAGTTTTGAATTGTTTTTATTAATGAGTTTAAGTCTTCCGCATTTTTTTCTGTTGTTATATATATTGAAATGATAAGGGTTAAATTGGTTGGTTCGCTCACATAGGAGGGTAGATGTGGGTGCCAGTCGCGGCCCCGATTTGGGTCGTGACACATTTTAATTCGATTCAACTGTATGCAAAGCTAATTATACAATTGCAGCGAAATAGGCCAGCGAATTATACAATTTAGGCCAGCAAATTATACAATTTAGGCCAGCGAATTATACACTTTTATATGTATAGCGAATTATACAGTTTTTATGTTTGCTATGGAGCGCAATTATGCAAAGTTTGCTATATTATACAAATATGATTTTTTTGTTTGCTATATGTGAAAGTTGCCCTTTTATATTTATATCCTTCAACTTTGGGTATGCACAAGTAGACATTTAAACTTGTACAAACTTAAATAAGTAGACACATGAATCTTGGGTAGCATGATAAACGTAGAACACCACGTAGGACAAAAAAATGACACGTAGAATGCCATGTAAGACATGTGTGTTTATTTGTTCAACTTTATACAAGTTTAAGTGCCTAATTGTGCACACCCAAAGTTGAAGAGCATAAATGTGATTTGAAGCCAAGTTAAAAAACATATTTATATATTATGCCAATAATATCCTCTGTCCTCGTCCCAAAAAGATATTTTTGTCAATGCACTCGACATGTTACTTTGATAGATGAATTAAATATTTTATCATTTAAAGTTAATGTATTGCTCGTTATGAAAGTCACATATATATGTCCCTCCTATTGTACAAATTGCTCATATATCTCACTAATTTTCTTGTAATTTTTTTTTTATAGATACCCCAGTTTTTCCAGAAATATAAACACTAAATTACTACATTGGCGAATTTTTTTTAAATAATAATATAACCACAAACAAATTAGCTCTAAATTACTTAAAAGGTGCACATATTGAAAACACTTATTTAACCCCAAATTACTTTTTCCACTAAGTTCATTCAAAATAGGCATAATACATATATTGGACCCTAAACTTGACTTCAAATTTTAACTTTGACCTCCAACTTTTGTATTGCATAAACATGCACTTTAACTATCCAACTTTTAAATAAACAAACACATGAGTCCTACATGGCACAATACACGTAGGACACCAGATAGGAGAAAAAATGACATATAGGATAACATGTAGGACATGTGTGTCTATTTGTTCAACTTTATACAAGTTTAAGTGTCTACTTGTGCAAACCTAAAGTTGAAGGTCATAAATGTGATTCGAAGCCAAGTCAAAGGGCATATTTATGTATTATGCCTTCAAAATAATACAAATGATCTCTAATTTGACGTTTTAATTATGTACAAAAACAACTTAAAAGCTACTTTTTTGTTGCTATTTATAGAAATAAATAAATTTATAATAAATCTGTAATATGTATTAAAAGTTAATTATATATGTAATATTTTATATTATATATGTGAATTAAAACTGTTTTAAAATATATTATGCTTGTTTGGTAAGAAATTAACATATTGTATTATAAGTGTATTAAAATGTGTGATAAATATATTATCTATCAATAAAATTTATATTATACATATTTTTTACTTTTTTCTATAATATGTATTAAAATTGTATTATAACAAATATACATGTGTCATAATCTTATCCACCAATTTGATATTTATTAAATAACAAATCGACGAATATAATTGCACCATATGTCCCTATTTAATCTTTCGTTAAAGTGATAGACATACATGCTCTATTTTATTTTTAAAAATATAATAAAGAATATCTAAATATCATTTATGATAGTCTGAGGATCTATTTATTTCTATTCCTAATAATAATTAACAATATGATTCAACTATTTTTTTATTATTGTATTAAGGTGATTATGAATAGACCATACGTGGGCCAAAAGTGACATGTTAGGCCTCAAAATAATTGTTCACTTCTTTGTCTGCAGTCTATATATTAGTGTGCCACGTCTAAGAACTTTCAGAACACTTCTATCACCTCATTATTTTGTGTATTCCACTCAACTCTTAAGACTGAGCATCCAACTATAACAGGATCATCGGACCGGAACGAATAGATATCAGATTAGAACGGGATAAGTTGATCGATTCATTAATTGATATTGGGATAAATCGAACAAAATTATTGAGAAGAATTTTAGTTTTGTCCCATCCCATTATACCGAGATGGAATCGGAACGGATCGAAATGAAATAAACGGGATGACACATTTAGTTTTATCAAAAAAATTTTGAATTACGAAAATATGAATATTTTTTTTTAAGTTTAAATTAATAGTTCTTAAATTTATAATGTAATTTTTTAGTTAAGTTATTTTAAAGATATTTTAAATAAAAATTTTACTTATTAAGTGTAACGACCTGTTTAGTCGTTTTGAGCAGCAGATTTTATTTCTGGAAAAACTGTCTTAGTCGACGGATCCCACGACGGACGGTCATGGGCACGACGGACCGTCGAGGGAGGGTCTCGTTCCAAAATACTTAGAATTCTGAAATTTGGGTACTAAAATCGACTCTCTGAACTTCGTGACGACATGGCAGGACGGACCGTCGTGGGCACGACGGACCGTCACAGACTGTTCAGGGAATTGAGTCTCTGAACTCTGTGACGAAAGCAGCAGGACGGACCGTCGCAGGCACGACGGGCCGTCACAGACTGCGTAATCCCAGGCTGGGTCGGATATCTGTTAAATGTTTTAAGGGGTGTTTTGGACTATTCCTGCTATAATTATAAATCTAGTGGGTTAATGTTAATAATTTAACTACTTGAGGGTTAAAGGAGATAACCTTGAATTA
Source organism: Solanum peruvianum (assembly GCA_027705065.1). Lineage (NCBI taxonomy): Eukaryota > Viridiplantae > Streptophyta > Magnoliopsida > Solanales > Solanaceae > Solanum > Solanum peruvianum. Next base: position 6,533,321 of record JAKWJD010001758.1, on the reverse strand, counting down.
ATTAATGGGTTAATTCATCATCTTTTATACTTAATTATATGCTAATTAGGGTAAAAGAAAGAGGGTTTGAATAAGAAAAATCAAAAGAACAAAGAGAGGGAGAACGATCGATCTAGAGAGAGGAAAAACGCAGCTTTGAGGATTAGCTTGCTTGATTTCAATTCTTCGGTGGAGGTAGGTTATGGTTTATGCTATTCGTAGTAAACTCTTAATAGCGAATGATATGTATTGGGTAGTGTTGTAAACCCTTCTATATGCTTAATTGTATGCTTGCATGAATGAGATTATATAATTGTGATAAAATAAGCATGATGAAGCTATTGAATCCTAAATCTTGAAAAACCCTAATCTACTTTGTTAAAGATGATGCCTTGGTATAAAAAGAAGGCTTGATGAACGAAAGTATTGAGATTAGGGGATCGGAGTGTCACGTTCCGACACCAGGATAGTATATGGATCGGGTGCCACGTTCCGGTACCAGGATAGTACATGAGGATCGGAGTGTCACGTTCCGACACCAGGATAGTATATGGATCGGGTGCCACGTTCCGGTACTAGGATAGTACATGAGGATCGGAGTGTCACGTTCCGACACCAGGATAGTATATGGATCGGGTGTCACGTTCCGACACCAGGATAGTATATGGATCGGGTGCCACGTTCCGGTACCAGGATAGTACATGAGGATCGGAGTGTCACGTTCCGACACCAGGATAGTATATGGATCGGGTGTCACGTTCCGACACCAGGATAGTATATGGATCGGGTGCCACGTTCCGGTACTAGGATAGTATATGAGGATCGGAGTGTCACGTTCCGACACCAGGATAGTATATGGAGCAGAGTGTCACGTACCGACACGAGAGAAACAAAGATAATGAATCTTGAAATATGTTAATATACTCAATTTAATGAACCTAATTTCCCAAATGAGTATGATGGGGAGGCGTGAGTCCTCATTGATGTGCTTGGTGTTGTGACCAAGGGTTATGGTAATTGTAAATGCCGCATGTTGAGTATTGTAGTTGATTTTATGATATTATCTGATATATACTGTTTTCTATTTTGAGTTGGCCGATGATATCTACTCAGTACTTGTGTTTGTACTGACCCCTACTTGTATGTTTCTTTCTTTGTTATTTGTGGAGTACAGCAAACGTACCGTCTTCTTCAACTCAACCGCAACTCTAGCCAGTCTTCATTACACCGGATTTCAGGGTGAGCTAACGCTTCTAGCTTGGACTGGATCTTCTTCTTCATGTCTTGATGCCTTGAAGTTCCGGCATGGACTAGCTTTTTATTTATTCTAGCTTTCTAGATACTCTTAGCTTTAGTAATTTGAGGATAGATGTTCTTGTGATGATGACTTCCAGATTTTGGGGATAATAATAAGTGTTTGAGTTTTTTTGAAGTTATAATTGATTTTGTTAACGAGTCTTAAGTCTTCCGCATTGTATTTTGTTCATTATGTTTGAAATGATGGGGTTTAGATTGGCTGGTTCGCTCACATAGTAGGATAAGTGTGGGTGCTACTCACGACACGTTTTGGGTCGTGACATTAAGTTTGCAAGTTAAGTCTAATTAAGTTTTCAAGATTTAAATCTTTTGAAGTTTATAAGTTATTACTTATTATTTATTAATATGTTATAATTTAAAAGTTTCGCGCATTATCCAGGTATGCCACCCAGCTATGTTACAGTCCACAAGAGCGGATTCGCCGTTTTGTGAAGGGGTTGAGATCAGAGTTGCGAATTTCAGCCTTACAGGTAGCGGCTACAGCGAAATCCTTTCAAGAAGTGGTAGACTTCGTGATAGAGGTAGAGGGAGTGAAGCCAGATGACTTCACCATGGCATCGACATCAAAAAGGTTTCGTAAGGGAGGTGAGTTTAATGGTTCTTACTCCAGAGGGCAGGGTTCAGGAGGTTACCTAGCCCGACCTATTCAGTCTTCACTACAGACTGTAGTTGGGGGTCCACCGCAGACCGGCCAACATTTCTCTGAGTTTGGTGGTCATCCCCAGACTTCGTCTTTCTCATTGAGGCCGATGCTTGAATCCAGTGAGTGTTATGGATGTGGGGAGACTGGACACATTAAGAGGTATTGTCCAAAACAGAGTTATAGACCTCCAATAGTTAGAGGTAGAGGTGGTCATGGAAGAGGCCGCTATTCTGGAGAACGTGGTGGCCGAGGTAATGGTGGTCGCCAAACCAACCGGGGTGGAGGGCAAACTGGAACTACTGCGGCGCAGCATGGTAGGGCAACGGGCAAACAGGTGATAGGGCCCATTGTTACACCTTCCCTGGGCGGTCTGAAGCGGAGACATCTGATGTTGTTATCACAGGTAATCTTTTGGTTTGTGATTGCATGGCTTCTATATTGTTTGATCCAAGATCCACATTTTCTTATGTATTTTCCTCATTTGCTAATGGTCTTAACTTACATTGTGAATTGCTTGACATGCCTATTCGTGTTTCTACTCCGGTGGGTGAGTCTGTGATTATTGAAAAGGTGTATAGATCTTGTTTTGTGACTTTTGTGGGGAGCAATACTCATGTAGACTTGGTTATCTTAGAAATGGTTGACTTCGATGTAATTCTGGGTATGACTTGGCTTTCTCCAAATTTTGCAATCTTGGATTGTAATGCTAAAACTGTGACGTTAGCCAAGCCTGGGACAGATCCGTTAGTGTGGGAGGGTGACTACACTTCCAACCCGGTTCGTATCGTCTCCTTTCTTCGTGCTAAGAGGATGGTTAGTAAGGGTTGTTTAGCTTTCTTGGCACACCTCAGGGATGATACTACCCAAGTACCTTCAATTGAGTCGGTTTCGATAGTCCGTGAGTTTTTGATACAAAATACTTAGAATTCTGAAATTTGGGTACTAAAATCGACTCTCTGAACTTCGTGATGACATGGCAGGGCGGACCGTCGTGGGCACGACGGACCGTCACAGACTCTTCAGGGAATTGAGTCTCTGAACTCTGTGACGGAAGCAGCAGGACGGACCGTCGCAGGCACGACGGGCCGTCACAGACTGCGTAATCCCAGGCTGGGTCGGATTTTTGTTAAATGTTTTAAGGGGCGTTTTGGACTATTCCTGCTATAATTATAAATCTAGTGGGATAATGTTAATAATTTAACTACTTGAGGGTTAAAGAAGATAACCTTGAATTAATTAATGGGTTAATTCATCATCTTTTATACTTAATTATATGCTAATTAGGGTAAAAGAAAGAGGGTTTGAATAAGAAAAATAGAAAGAACAAAGAGAGGGAGAACGATCGATCGAGAGAGAGGAAAAACGCAGCTTTGAGGATTAGCTTGCTTGATTTCAATTCTTCGGTGGAGGTAGGTTATGGTTTATGCTATTCGTAGTAAACTCTTAATAGCGAATGATATGTATTGGGTAGTGTTGTAAACCCTTCTATATGCTTAATTGTATGCTTGCATGAATGTGATTATATAATTGTGATAAAATAAGCATGATGAAGCTATTGAATCCTAAATCTTGAAAAACCCTAATCTACTTTGTTAATGATGATGCCTTGGTATAAAAAGAAGGCTTGATGAACGAAAGTAGTGAGATTAGGGGATCGGAGTGTCACGTTCCGACACCAAGATAGTATATGGATCGGGTGCCACGTTCCGGTACCAGGATAGTACATGAGGATCGGAGTGTCACGTTTCGTCACCAGGATAGTATATGGATCGGGTGCCACGTTCCGGTACCAGGATAGTACATGAGGATCGGAGTGTTGTTACGACCCGATTTTGAAAACATAAGGGTTTCGAAGCCGATTTCGCAACTTTGGCCAATTTTGGAAAATGTTTAATTTTAGGAAGTCGCCACTTAATCTTTTAGGAAAAATTAAGAAAACCAAATAAATAAATAAAAAAAATGAAGTTTAAAAGAAATTGGGTAAGGGTTCAAATAATTCTCTAAGGAAGGGTTTAGGCACCTTAGAAAATCCGCTAACACGCGGTTGACCGACGAATTTCAAAGTTGGCTAATTTTTAAGAAAAAAAACATGTGAATACTTAAAAAAAATCTTATTTATTTATTTCAAACTACTCAAAAAAATTCTTGTTGAAAACTTAGATAATAATCTCTTGATATTATGCAAGATCTCAAAATAATCCTAAGACTTAAAAACTTTTATCCATAGTCATATTTTGAATCATACAAATAATTCAACACATAAACATGGATTACAAGACTTTGTGCAACAACTATGAAAGGATATTAAAGATCCTCAAGTCATTCATACCAAGTTATAAGTTAAATTAAATACTAATTTAGTTTAAGAAACTTAACAATTTTATCCTATTCAAAAATTTGAACTAAATAGTTAGTTCAAACTCGTAAACATGGATTCAAAGCCTTTTAACAACTATGAAAGAACATAAAAAAAGTTCTCAAGATATTCTAATAAGCTTAAGCTATTTAAAAAAAGTTTCAAAAATTTAAAGTAGACAATTAACGAAATAGAATAACCATTTGAAAACCTCCAAAGGATTCATCTAAGTTAATAACAATAAATAAACAATTAACAAACACAACACACAATAATAAGAGATAAAGAGAAACTAAACTAAACAACACAATAATAAACAAGATGAGGGAAAATTAGGATTTTCGCCCAAACTTTTAGCCTTTATTTGGCTGCTCCAAATTGCTGTTACTGGTGCAATTTCCGAACTTTTAAGCCAAAAAAGTGCAATTTTCAGCCCTTAGGGGACTGCTGAAACTGCTGCAAAAATGGACCCAATTTTGCTCTCCGTTTTAGCTCTTTGGGAGTGTTATTGTTGCTGATTTTTGGGTGTTTAACCCAATAACATGACTCCCTTTCACAACTCCGAAGAAGATCAATTCAAGAAGAGGAATAATAAAGAGAAGAGAGTCCGAATGGACTCAAATAAGATAGAGGTACATGCACAGAATGAAATAAAAATTAGCAACTAATCAAAAAATTTCAGAAATATTCTGCAAGTTATTTGGATGAAAAGAATAATCAAATCATCTAACTTAGTGACGATAATATGTCAAATCTCAAAGGAAGATAAACATGGATATACCAAACCCCACAACTTTAATCACACAAATCAAATAGACACATAATATCTAAAATTCAATCACATAGCTTAAACCCACTCCTAAGATGAGAGACAAATTGCTCTGCATTAAGTTAAATATCTTAAGATATGCAATACGAAAGTGTATTATAACAGAGCATTGATAAGTAACAATACAAATATGTATTCTCAGTAAAAGAGCAACTAGTAATTTTAAAGGTACATGAACATTAACAAAGAACCGTCCTCATTAATACGAAATGATAAAGCATTAGTAGTAACTAAAGTAATTTATACAAAAAAAAGACAATCCCTATATTCAAGGCTATAATCGGATATATGTATATAAAGAAAAACTAGCTCAATAAATCATAATTTATTACTAACTAGAAAGCCTACATTTTAGTCAAGAAACACATAGTGAACCATGAAGAAACAAAGACATGAGATTGGAAGATTATTGGAAAAACATCTCGAAAAATAAGTAAAACAGTAGTTACAAAATAAACATTATTAACTACTAAAAGCTCAAAACAAAGTCTAACACATGACTACTAAAACAAAGCTAAGCATATATAATAAAAAAAGCATAAAAGAGCTATAAATTAAATAAAACAAAGCTAAAAAAATTTACCTGGTTCTGGGCAGCGAACCGGAACTACGAGTTGAACGAGACGACTCCACCTCCTCAACTCGAAAAACCACAAAACACTTTGAAAATTTTTAACTATGGAAATCAAGAATTCTCTAAATTTTATGAGTATTCTTTATCTTCCCTCCCTTAAAATATTGAATGAAGTGGGTTTATATAGAAACCCAAATATCCTCAAAAAGATAAAATAGCAATGTGGGACAATTGTAAAATTGAGAATTGTTTGAGAAATGATGTGGGAAAGGTAGATTTTTTTTAATTTTTATTTTATAGATAAAATCAATTAATTTCATTTGTTTAAGATCTAAGAAGCTTATAAAATTTAATCAAATCGTGGAGGGTCAAAATTGAGTGTCAACAAGTGTCACGTTCCGACACCAGGATAATATATGGATCGGGTGTCACGTTCCGACACCAGGATAGTATATGGATCGGGTGCCACGTTCCGGTACCAGGATAGTATATGAGGATCGGAGTGTCACGTTCCGACACCAGGATAGTATATGGAGCGGAGTGTCACGTACCGACACGAGAGAAACAAAGATAATGAATCTTAAAGTATGTTAATATACTCAATTTAATGAACCTAATTTCCCAAATGAGTATGATGGGGAGGCGTGAGTCCTCATTGATGTGCTTGGTGTTGTGACCAAGGGTTATGGTAATTGTAAATGCCGCATGTTGAGTATTGTAGTTGATTTTATGATATTATCTGATATATACTGTTTTCTATTTTGAGTTGGCCGATGATATCTACTCAGTACTTGTGTTTGTACTGACCCCTACTTGTATGTTTCTTTCTTTGTTATTTGTGGAGTACAGCAAACGTACCGTCTTCTTCAACTCAACCGCAACTCTAGCCAGTCTTCATTACACCGGATTTCAGGGTGAGCTAACGCTTCTAGCTTGGACTGGATCTTCTTCTTCATGTCTTGATGCCATGAAGTTCCGGCATGGACTAGCTTTTTATTTATTCTAGCTTTCTAGATACTCTTAGCTTTAGTAATTTGAGGATAGATGTTCTTGTGATGATGACTTCCAGATTTTGGGGATAATAATAAGTGTTTGAGTTTTTTTGAAGTTATTAATTGATTTTGTTAACGGGTCTTAAGTCTTCCGCATTGTATTTTGTTCATTATGTTTGAAATGATGGGGTTTAGATTGGCTGGTTCGCTCACATAGTAGGATAAGTGTGGGTGCCACTCACGACACGTTTTGGGTCGTGACATTAAGTTTGCAAGTTAAGTCTAATTAAGTTTTCAAGATTTAAATCTTTTGAAGTTTATAAGTTATTACTTATTATTTATTAATATGTTATAATTTAAAAGTAATATTTATAACTTGTAATTAAAATAAAATAAATTTGTAATTTTAAAAATAAAAATAAAAATAAGGATAAAACAATTAAACAAATTAAAAAATATCAATTTAATTTATTTAAAATTTGTATTATAAATTACAATTTCAATTTATAACTACTAGTAGAGTGCATAGTTTACGCAACCACCTACTAGGAAGGGTTCTGTTTCAACTAATTCTCGAATGTAATACTATGTAATACTAATAGGGGTAGTTGGGTTACTTGGGTAATATTTATTATTTAATATAAAATAGAAATTATAATTTATAAATATATAATATAAATTAATTAATAAATATATAATATAAATTAGTTAATAAATATTAATTAATTGGAACCAGACCGAAACCGGAATAAACCGGTATCAAACCTCGGTTTTGTATCGTTCTGTGTCCCGGTTCGAAATGTCCATTTTCGTCTCATAGACAACCGAACCGGGACGAACCGCAACGAACTGAAACGGTACCAGACCGGTACCAATACATCCCGTTCCGTTGCCCAGCCTTACTCAACTCCAATGGTGCGAGCTTTTATTATATTTGTACTGATGCTACTCTTAACTGATATAGTCTCATCACGCTTCATCATTGAGACTCTTTCGAAATTCGATGGACAACTTCCATTTAAACTTGATACATGGTAAGTATATACGTATTTATCTTTTCATATATAATTAAATAGTTACTAATTTGTTTTTTTTTCACGATTAGTTATATTGGTGTTGGAGAAGAGGAAAAATTGCAGCTATTTTACATTTTTGTAGAATCTGAGTGGGACCCACAAAATGATCGAATTTTTAACCAAAATAAGTCATTATATAAAACAATTTACCAAAGTAATACATTTTTCTAAAATTTTACAAAACTAGTATAAACGTATTTCACAGTAACGTTTTAGGGTATATTTTATTTTTTAAAAACTAACAGCATTAGGTTGATATACGTTACTGTAAGTAACGTTTTACTTTTAAAACGTTATTTTTAGTAACGTTTACTCCTAAAACGTTACTGTGAGTAACGTTTTAGGAGTAAAACGTCAAAATGATCCTCTCATAATTTGGCTCACTGGAGGTCCTAGTTGCTCTGGTCTAACTACCTTTCTATATGAATTTGGTATCTCAATTTTAATTTTTGTTCAAAATTTAAATAATTCACTTATTTTTATATACGTGTATAAATCATCGCTTTCTAATGATATAAAGTTTTCACGTATATAAATAATTTATCATTTAGCAAACATCTCTTATCCATAAATCAATAGTGGATTCAACTTTTAGTATGCAATACCAATGGCATAGCCACATGGTAGTCAGGCTATCAAATTAGACATCTTTCGTTAGAAAAATATCATACATATTAAGTAAAATAATTCACGAAATGATTAAATAACATATTTTGGACACCCTTAATACAATAATCTATTGTACCCTAGTGGTTTCACCTCTTTAGAATGAGATAGTGCTCGTGTGTTTGAATCTCACCAGTTCTATTTTTTGAAAAGAATTTTTATTACTATTTTTGAAGAATCTTTGTGAAATTTCTGACTCCACCACTGTGCAATATCACGAATACGATTAATAATCACTTAGGATGTGTTATGTAAGATGAAAATGATTCCTAAGAACAAGAATAGTTTTTTAAAAAAAACTTATTTTCTTGTGTCCGATACATAAGAAAAAAGTTATAATCCCAGAAAGATTTATATATGATCCCAAGTAAAATCTACATGTAATTTACAGTTTTTTAGTAATGTGTGTATATAAGGGAGATCGAGTTGAAGCTCATTCTCCATTAATCTTCTAACCAAGCTTTGGAATAATGCTTGTTTCAGGCCCTTTTACCTTTGATTTATGCAAATCCTAGTGGAGAAACACATAGTGAACCATGAAGAAACAAAGACATGAGATTGGAAGATTATTGGAAAAACATCTCGGAAAATAAGTAAAACAGTAGTTACAAAATAAACATTATTAACTACTAAAAGCTCAAAACAAAGTCTAACACATGACTACTAAAACAAAGCTAAGCATATATAATAAAAAAAAAAAGCATAAAAGAGTTATGAATTAAATAAAACAAAGCTAAAAAAATTTACCTGGTTCTGGGCAGCGAACCGAAACTACGAGTTGAACGAGACGACTCCACCTCCTCAACTCGAAAAACCACAAAACACTTTGAAAATTTTTAACTATGGAAATCAAGAATTCTCTAAATTTTATGAGTATTCTTTATCTTCCCTCCCTTAAAATATTGAATGAAGTGGGTTTATATAGAAACCCAAATATCCTCAAAAAAAGATAAAATAGCAATGTGGGACAATTGTAAAATTGAGAATTGTTTGAGAAATGATGTGGGAAAGGTAGATTTTTTTTAATTTTTATTTTATAGATAAAATCAATTAATTTCATTTGTTTAAGATCTAAGAAGCTTATAAAATTTAATCAAATCGTGGAGGGTCAAAATTGAGTGTCAACAGCTGCCCCTCGTTTGACTCAGATTGATGAAAGAAATCGGAGGCAAATGAAACTGACATATCCAATTTTGACCAACCACATTTTCACCTTTCAGAAAAAGAGCTTTTGGTACGGACTTAAGAAATTGTGGCCGAGCTCCGGAAGTGGGTTTCCTACATATCTCAGGCTATATGAGAATTCAGGCCACTTGTAGTTCGATACGCTTGATTTAACGCATGATTTCAAAGAAATGCAAAAGCTATTTCGTATCGAAGTATGGAGAGATGAAAAAGCTCAAGAACAGAGTGATGATAAAATAGTTGGAGTACAGTCGAGTTTTCAACATTGAGCCCTCCTACATATCCCTAAATCTAGGGAATCAGACTGCTTGTAGTTCGACTCAATCGGTTGAAAAGGAAATCTCTTATGCGGATTTAACCTTTAGCTTAAGGATAAGTGACAAAATAATTGAGCTTGGAAAAGAGGCTTGCAACCATCTCAACTGTGAATGCGGGGCCCTTCGCACCCATAGGTAAGAATTTACATGGACATAATTTCCGAATCTCTAGGTGTATTGTCACCCGAATTTGAAAAATTGCCTTGGGTGAGAGTTCAAATTTTCACTGAAGGCGAAACTGAAACTAATAAACCCAAGAAAATACCCACAAGCCTTAGGATAGGGGTGTGATTTGATTGTGGTGGAAGTCGTCCCTCAACTCGCGTCCTAAGAGTTTGATATTCCTCTTTGGACTATGCCCCAGTTCACTGCTAAGAAAAAGTTCCACGTTGTGCAGCATCCTGGTATAACATGTCATACTGAAGGAGATGACGGTCCAATTTTCAGGTGTAATTCTCTTGAAGGAGGTGACAGTTCAAAATAGTATGTCAGTTTGAACTATGTGGTGATTCAATAATATCATATAACGTGTCACATTGAAGGAAGTGACTCTCCAATAATAATTAATGTGTCACGTTGAAGGAAGTGACGCTCCAATAGTAAATTAACATGTCATGACGGAAGTGACTCTCCAATAATAATTAATGTGTCACGTTGAAGGAAGTGACGCTCCAATAGTAAATTAACATGTCATGAAGGAAGTGACTCTCCAATAATAATTTAACATGTCATGAAGGAAGTGACTCTCCAATAATAATTTAACATGTCACGTTGAAGGAAGTGACGCTCCAATAGTAATTTAACGTGTCACGTTGAAGGAAGTGACGCTCCAATAATAAATTAACGTGTCACGTTGAAGGAAGTGACGCTCCAATAATAATTAATGTGTCACGTTGAAGGAAGTGACTCTCCAATAATAATTTAACGTGTCACGTTGAAGGAAGTGACTCTCCAATAATAATTGAACATGTCACGTTGAAGGAAGTGACTCTCCAATAATAATTTAATGTGTCACGTTGAAGGAAGTGACGCTCCAATAATAAATTAACGTGCCACGTTGAAGGAAGTGACGCTCCAATAATAATTAATGTGTCACGTTGAAGGAAGTGACTCTCCAATAATAATTGAAGGAAGTGATGCTCCAATAGTAAATTAACATGTCACGTTGAAGGAAGTGACTCTCCAATAATAATTTAATGTGTCACGTTGAAGGAAGTGACGCTCCAATAATAAATAATGTGTCACGTTGAAGGAAGTGACGCTCCAAAATAAGAGAATCAAGTTGTAACAGAGTAATCTGAGCAACTTTTGTAGTTTGTGAAGTTGGTAATTTCTTTAGATGTGATTACAACTCTGTCGTCGCTGCGCTCATGAAAATTTTGTTAGACAAGAACAGGAAAATTAATAAATGTCAGGACTTTGAATGAGTCACGACAATCTGGCATCCATAGAGAATGCGAGATTCTGGAAGAACAAATCGATAACTTTTAACTTTTGAAAGGAGACTTTAAAGACAAACTAGGGATCTCACGCGAGATGTGTCCCTACTTTGAATCTGGAATTTCATGTAAAGAGAAGATTGGGTTGATAAAGGTCACCTTTGAAACTTGAAGTTGAACGAAAATTTGGATAATTTTGAACTATTTCAAAAGTTGCCTCTGTTTCCAATCCAAGGTTACTTAATTGAAATAAATTGTAAGACACAAGAATGAATAAATCAAAAAACATGCTCCAGTTTTCTCTGGGGACTGTAATTTGAAACATTAGGAAGACTGAATCCTTATATAGGATTGCCTACGTATCTTGCTGGAACAAGAAATCAGGTCTGACGTAGTTCGAACCTAAAACTTAAAGGATTTTTTTTTTAAAGAATGAAAATAAAATTGCCGACGAGAGATTTGAAAAATGAAGAAAGAAAACTCTTCAGATAAAATAGAGGATAAAATCAGTTTGGATTGGTTCCTTGGTGTCAGGAATCCTTCATAATAAAATTCTTGGATAAGGACTAGTGTGTGTCCTTTGTCTGGTGAATGTCTGGGCAGATCTTTTAAAAATTGAAAGGATCTCTTGAAATTTCGACTCCAACTTTGACGACACCTGCAAAGCTCAGATGTAATTAGTAGCAAAAATTATCAAAGTAAGTTCTCAAATGAAGTTTTTTTTTCCAGCTTATATTGGTTTGAATAACGCTTTATGATCATTACCCTTGCGCCAAGCTTCCCATCTGGTAAAAATATAAAATGTATAAGTCACAGTGAATTGAAATGAAAATTTTAAAAGATGAGCAAGAGTAGAAATCATCTGAGTCATGATGAGGCCACTGTGGGTCTAATGTTGTGTTGTAACTTTATAATTCCTGCATCCAAAGAAAAATTCTTAGTTTTGAGAGACTGATTCGTGTTGGCTTTGTCTTGCCATCCTGATGCTCTTTTGCCTTCTGGATTACAAACTTGTTTGGTCTTGAAATGCCGCTTGATGGAATTTTTGAGGACCTCCTCAAAAATTCTGCCCCGGTTTAAAACATAACATAAATTTTAAACTTTCTATAGTTTTCAGCTGAATTTTTGAGTGAATCTCAAAAATTTTGCCCCAGTTGCAACTCTGAAGTGATCCTTGATTCTGGACTAAATAAACTTCTCTTCCTGATGAATTTTGAGATCCTCTCAAAATCTGCCCCAGTTTTCATTATAAAGAGAAATGAAAAACTTACGGGGAACATGACCGAGCCGGTGCGGCGCCTACGTATCCCGTTGAGCAGGAATCAGGTCAAACGTAGTTCGAACTCTTGAGGATTAACAGGACTAGAAGAAATTTAACTAAGAAAATGACCAAGGCCAACATAGGCCGCCTACGTATCTCATTCTTGAGAATTCAGGTCAAACGTAGTTCGAATAATAAGAAAACACTTAAAGGGATAAAGGGGTGACCGAAGCCGACATAGGCCGCCTACGTATCTCATTCTTGAGAATTCAGGTCAGACGTAGTTCATTAGAAGTGAAAGATACTTAAAAGGGAAATCTAAACCAAACAAACGATTACAAAGTAATAAAGCGATAAAAGTGCGATTACAGAGAAATAAAATAACAAACTCTAAATGCAAGACTAAAAGCTGCCAAAAGTGCGACCTTCAGGAAACTTGCTTCTTCTTTGCAACTGGTCATGTCAACCACTACTCCTTATGCTTGGGTAACGGATTGGTATTCACATTCGATGGAGCTTGAGCGAGTTTTACCACCTCATTGTCAATAAGATCTTGAATTTTGTGTTTGAGAGTGATACACTTTTCGGTATCATGACCAACAACCCCTGAATGATAAGCACAACACTTACTTTGGTCATACCACTCGGCTGAAGGATTCACAGTCTTGGCTTCCACTGGATGAAGTATTCCCGCCTCTCTCAGTCTCTCAAAAAGCTGACCCCTTGTCTCGCTCAATTGAGTGAAGACTCTAGCAGGTTTTTTCTCAAAATTAGGATGAGGTGCATTATTTCGGGGATTTTGCATTGGTCGTGGAGAACGAAATGTTGCTTGATTGTTGCAAACATAGTATTGTGAATTAGGATAGCCTGTAGGTGGTTGACGGTTATATGATGCAGTTCCTCGGGTCGTTATCATCATAACTTCTTTATCCTTTTTCTTTCCAAAAGGACCAGTTTGATAGGTTCTATTAGCAAATTGAGATGAGGCGTAACTCCTTATTCTGCCAGTTTTGAGACCATCTTCGATCATTTCTCCAGCCTTAATTACTTCAGCAAATGTCTTTCCACCCATAGTCACCATTCGCTCATAGTATTCTGATTCTTGAGCTTGAGTGAAGTAAGTGATCATTTCTGATTCCTCCATAAGTGGGTGCACCATGGCAGCTTCTTCTCTCCATCGAATGGCATATTCTCGAAAGCATTCAGTCGACTTGGGTTTCAGCTTGGTAATAGAAATTCTATCGGGAGCAATTTCAACATGAAACTTGTAGTGATCTACAAAAGCATTCGCCAGATCATCCCAAGTACGCCATTTGGTCACATCTTGCTTAGAGTACCACTCCAATGCTTTTCCAGTTAGGCTTTGGTTGAACAACTTGATTCTTATCCCTTCGTTGTTTCCAACGCCAATCAACTTTTCGCAGTAAATTTTCAAGTGAAAGAATGGATTTCCTGATCCACTAAACTTCTCAAACTTTGGAATCTTATAACCAGGTGGCAACTCAACCTCAGGAAATGTGCACAGCTCTTCGTATCTAACACTCTGGCTACTATCGAACCCACGAAGACCTCTCAAAGCATCCTCCAAACTTTTCATCTTCTTATTTATTATTTCAGCATCAATTGATTTTCCGTCCCCCTCAATTTCAATATAGTGATTAACATCTGGGCGATGAAACTCTGGAGCCTTGGTAACGGGTGGAGCAGTGACATAAGTGTACACTGGCGGAGTGTGATGTGTTACCGTTGGAGCTTTTGGGGGAGCAAATGTGTATACAAGAGGAGTATCCTGCGTTGAATTAGTGGGTGATGCATTTTGAGTTTGTTGAAAGGTGGCAAAGTGATCTCCTTGATGAAACTCACTCGAAGTAGAATACACGGGTGGCATGGGCCCCCTTTCGCGAGCATCAGATGGTTGATTCGGAGAAGCAGCTTGGTATTGAGATACCAGGAGATTCAGCGCGCCAATTTGTCGCTCTAGACGAGCAATGACCTCCATAGGTGATTCTGCTGCTACCGAGGAACTAGGATCCACCGCGATCGATAAAGTAGGGATCATTTCAGACGAAGCAACAGTGTGAATATTGGGATCCATTTTTGAACGAGTCCTTTTAGTAGTCCAAGTAAGAAGTGAAGAGTCTGTAGAGATTCCCTTGACCTTAGACCGTGTAAAAAATGAATGTTCTGCCAGCGGATACTTTGGTGAAGTGAGCAAGTTTGGTTACCAACACAAATCAGTCTCTCCTTCTGGTTCAACTCAAAAGTAAGAAAGTTAGTCCATTAATCATATTAATCAACCAAAGTAACACATAAAACAAATACATGTGTTTTGTTTTAAACAAACTAGTCCAAAATTCGATGAAGATGAGTTTCTAGAAAATGATCAAATGGAAAAAATTGTTTATTGTGAACTGAAATTTAAACGAAAGAAAAAGGGTTCGGTTTAATTGGAAATCTCTTTCGTAGAAACAAAAGCGTTTTGATATTTGCTTGAAATTGAAGGAATGTTTAGTAACGCCGGCTAGTAGGCGTGGAAAATAATTTTCAAGAAATAACGAGGTCAACGTGAATTTGAATGATGACCTAATAATCTTTTTAAAAAAAATTCTGGAGTAATTTTGAACGTATTTTGGTAATGGAGTTATAGTATTTTGGAAGGTTTGAAAATTGGATTGATGTTCTAAAAATATTGGAATAGAATAATGGACCAATAATGCTTAAAGCAAAACATATGTATATAAACACATAGGTCAAACAAACATAAATGAAACAAAATTTGTAACAATTAACACAAACAATATAACGCCTCCTAACATACATGTGACCTTTTAAGCCAAAGGTAAGCCTAACGTTTGAAGGATATGTATATCATTTGTAAATCGTTCCATTGCCCAAAAATATTTATACAAAACTTATAAATAAAATAAATAGGGATACACAATAGAGGAAAGAGAAATAAATATTAGTCCCACGTAGGGGTACAATGATAACTAAGTTAAGCTTCCATATGAACCTTCATTCCGGAACTTCTTGATGCTTTTGAATTACTTCTTGATGAGGAGTATCTTCACTTGACTTAAACAAAGAACTACCTAATAAAATAAAAATAAAAATAAAAAAAAAAACCAACCCAAAAGGACAATGTTACTTACAAATCAACATACATATCCTTCAAATTGAACAAATAATTGGATGATCGTCTTATATTGACCGACGGTCAATTAGACTCAAGGCGGTCTTCTAATGGATTCAATACGCTTTGGGTATTGAATCGTCTTAGGTTAATGCACCTAAAAGGGTCTTGGTTGAGCTTTAACTTAGTTAACTAAGAGTGGCTTTTGAAGGACCGGGACCTAAGCGGACAACTTAGGTTGAAATTCACGATAATCATTGGACGCATGACGAACCAATAAATTATCGATCATTCCGAAAAAGGTTGAGTATAAAAAGTCTGGATGCGGTTCCGCAAACCATTCTTTAATATACTAACATATAATATCAGAAGATGCCATGAATGCAAAATAACAGTTAATAATCAAAATTTAAATACATAATCACATCAAATAACAATTAATTCAATAATAACTAGCCAAACAATAAAATCCTTTTGGTTAGAACCTAGATGAATCCCCAGCGGAGTCGTCATTTCTGTTACGACCCGATTTTGAAAACATAAGGGTTTCGAAGCCGATTTCGCAACTTTGGCCAATTTTGGAAAATGTTTAATTTTAGGAAGTCGCCACTTAATCTTTTAGGAAAAATTAAGAAAACCAAATAAATAAATAAAAAAAATGAAGTTTAAAAGA
This sequence comes from Solanum peruvianum, assembly GCA_027705065.1. NCBI lineage: Eukaryota > Viridiplantae > Streptophyta > Magnoliopsida > Solanales > Solanaceae > Solanum > Solanum peruvianum. The sequence continues at coordinate 6,516,881 of JAKWJD010001758.1, read as the reverse complement.
AATTGGGTAAGGGTTCAAATAATTCTCTAAGGAAGGGTTTAGGCACCTTAGAAAATCCGCTAACACGCGGTTGACCGACGAATTTCAAAGTTGGCTAATTTTTAAGAAAAAAACATGTGAATACTTAAAAAAAATCTTATTTATTTATTTCAAACTACTCAAAAAAATTCTTGTTGAAAACTTAGATAATAATCTCTTGATATTATGCAAGATCTCAAAATAATCCTAAGACTTAAAAACTTTTATCCATAGTCATATTTTGAATCATACAAATAATTCAACACATAAACATGGATTACAAGACTTTGTGCAACAACTATGAAAGGATATTAAAGATCCTCAAGTCATTCATACCAAGTTATAAGTTAAATTAAATACTAATTTAGTTTAAGAAACTTAACAATTTTATCCTATTCAAAAATTTGAACTAAATAGTTAGTTCAAACTCGTAAACATGGATTCAAAGCCTTTTAACAACTATGAAAGAACATAAAAAAAGTTCTCAAGATATTCTAATAAGCTTAAGCTATTTAAAAAAAGTTTCAAAAATTTAAAGTAGACAATTAACGAAATAGAATAACCATTTGAAAACCTCCAAAGGATTCATCTAAGTTAATAACAATAAATAAACAATTAACAAACACAACACACAATAATAAGAGATAAAGAGAAACTAAACTAAACAACACAATAATAAACAAGATGAGGGAAAATTAGGATTTTCGCCCAAACTTTTAGCCTTTATTTGGCTGCTGCAAATTGCTGTTACTGGTGCAATTTCCGAACTTTTAAGCCAAAAAAGTGCAATTTTCAGCCCTTAGGGGACTGCTGAAACTGCTGCAAAAATGGACCCAATTTTGCTCTCCGTTTTAGCTCTTTGGGAGTGTTATTGTTGCTGATTTTTGGGTGTTTAACCCAATAACATGACTCCCTTTCACAACTCCGAAGAAGATCAATTCAAGAAGAGGAATAATAAAGAGAAGGGAGTCCGAATGGACTCAAATAAGATAGAGGTACATGCACAGAATGAAATAAAAATTAGCAACTAATCAAAAAATTTCAGAAATATTCTGCAAGTTATTTGGATGAAAAGAATAATCAAATCATCTAACTTAGTGACGATAATATGTCAAATCTCAAAGGAAGATAAACATGGATATACCAAACCCCACAACTTTAATCACACAAATCAAATAGACACATAATATCTAAAATTCAATCACATAGCTTAAACCCACTCCTAAGATGAGAGACAAATTGCTATGCATTAAGTTAAATATCTTAAGATATGCAATACGAAAGTGTATTATAACAGAGCATTGATAAGTAACAATACAAATATGTATTCTCAGCAAAAGAGCAACTAGTAATTTTAAAGGTACATGAACATTAACAAAGAACCGTCCTCATTAATACGAAATGATAAAGCATTAGTAGTAACTAAAGTAATTTATACAAAAAAAAGACAATCCCTATATTCAAGGCTATAATCGGATATATGTATATAAAGAAAAACTAGCTCAATAAATCATAATTTATTACTAACTAGAAAGCCTACATTTTAGTCAAGAAACACATAGTGAACCATGAAGAAACAAAGACATGAGATTGGAAGATTATTGGAAAAACATCTCGAAAAATAAGTAAAACAGTAGTTACAAAATAAACATTATTAACTACTAAAAGCTCAAAACAAAGTCTAACACATGACTACTAAAACAAAGCTAAGCATATATAATAAAAAAGCATAAAAGAGCTATGAATTAAATAAAACAAAGCTAAAAAAATTTACCTGGTTCTGGGCAGCGAACCGGAACTACGAGTTGAACGAGACGACTCCACCTCCTCAACTCGAAAAACCACAAAACACTTTGAAAATTTTTAACTATGGAAATCAAGAATTCTCTAAATTTTATGAGTATTCTTTATCTTCCCTCCCTTAAAATATTGAATGAAGTGGGTTTATATAGAAACCCAAATATCCTCAAAAAGATAAAATAGCAATGTGGGACAATTGTAAAATTGAGAATTGTTTGAGAAATGATGTGGGAAAGGTAGATTTTTTTTAATTTTTATTTTATAGATAAAATCAATTAATTTCATTTGTTTAAGATCTAAGAAGCTTATAAAATTTAATCAAATCGTGGAGGGTCAAAATTGAGTGTCAACAAGTGTCACGTTCCGACACCAGGATAATATATGGATCGGGTGTCACGTTCCGACACCAGGATAGTATATGGATCGGGTGCCACGTTCCGGTACCAGGATAGTATATGAGGATCGGAGTGTCACGTTCCGACACCAGGATAGTATATGGAGCGGAGTGTCACGTACCGACACGAGAGAAACAAAGATAATGAATCTTGAAGTACGTTAATATACTCAATTTAATGAACCTAATTTCCCAAATGAGTATGATGGGGAGGCGTGAGTCCTCATTGATGTGCTTGGTGTTGTGACCAAGGGTTATGGTAATTGTAAATGCCGCATGTTGAGTATTGTAGTTGATTTTATGATATTATCTGATATATACTGTTTTCTATTTTGAGTTGGCCGATGATATCTACTCAGTACTTGTATTTGTACTGACCCCTACTTGTATGTTTCTTTCTTTGTTATTTGTGGAGTACAGCAAACGTACCGTCTTCTTCAACTCAACCGCAACTCTAGCCAGTCTTCATTACACCGGATTTCAGGGTGAGCTAACGCTTCTAGCTTGGACTGGATCTTCTTCTTCATGTCTTGATGCCTTGAAGTTCCGGCATGGACTAGCTTTTTATTTATTCTAGCTTTCTAGATACTCTTAGCTTTAGTAATTTGAGGATAGATGTTCTTGTGATGATGACTTCCAGATTTTGGGGATAATAATAAGTGTTTGAGTTTTTTTGAAGTTATTAATTGATTTTGTTAACGAGTCTTATGTCTTCCGCATTGTATTTTGTTCATTATGTTTGAAATGATGGGGTTTATATTGGCTGGTTCGCTCACATAGTAGGATAAGTGTGGGTGCCACTCACGACACGTTTTGGGTCGTGACATTAAGTTTGCAAGTTAAGTCTAATTAAGTTTTCAAGATTTAAATCTTTTGAAGTTTATAAGTTATTACTTATTATTTATTAATATGTTATAATTTAAAAGTAATATTTATAACTTGTAATTAAAATAAAATAAATTTGTAATTTTAAAAATAAAAATAAAAATAAGGATAAAACAATTAAACAAATTAAAAAATATCAATTTAATTTATTTAAAATTTGCATTATAAATTACAATTTCAATTTATAACTACTAGTAGAGTGCATAGTTTACGCAACCACCTACTAGGAAGGGTTCTGTTTCAACTAATTCTCGAATGTAATACTATGTAATACTAATAGGGGTAGTTGGGTTACTTGGGTAATATTTATTATTTAATATAAAATAGAAATTATAATTTATAAATATATAATATAAATTAATTAATAAATATATAATATAAATTAGTTAATAAATATTAATTAATTGGAACCAGACCGAAACCAGAATAAACCGGTATCAAACCTCGGTTTTGTATCGTTCTGTGTCCCGGTTCGAAATGTCCATTTTCGTCTCATAGACAACCGAACCGGGACGAACCGCAACGAACTGAAACGGTACCAGACCGGTACCAATACATCCCGTTCCGTTGCCCAGCCTTACTCAACTCCAATGGTGCGAGCTTTTATTATATTTGTACTGATGCTACTCTTAACTGATATAGTCTCATCACGCTTCATCATTGAGACTCTTTCGAAATTCGATGGACAACTTCCATTTAAACTTGATACATGGTAAGTATATACGTATTTATCTTTTCATATATAATTAAATAGTTACTAATTTGTTTTTTTTTTCACGATTAGTTATATTGGTGTTGGAGAAGAGGAAAAATTGCAGCTATTTTACATTTTTGTAGAATCTGAGTGGGACCCACAAAATGATCGAATTTTTAACCAAAATAAGTCATTATATAAAACAATTTACCAAAGTAATACATTTTTCTAAAATTTTACAAAACTAGTATAAACGTATTTCACAGTAACGTTTTAGGGTATATTTTATTTTTTAAAAACTAACAGCATTAGGTTGATATACGTTACTGTAAGTAACGTTTTACTTTTAAAACGTTATTTTTAGTAACGTTTACTCCTAAAACGTTACTGTGAGTAACGTTTTAGGAGTAAAACGTCAAAATGATCCTCTCATAATTTGGCTCACTGGAGGTCCTAGTTGCTCTGGTCTAACTACCTTTCTATATGAATTTGGTATCTCAATTTTAATTTTTGTTCAAAATTTAAATAATTCACTTATTTTTATATACGTGTATAAATCATCGCTTTCTAATGATATAAAGTTTTCACGTATATAAATAATTTATCATTTAGCAAACATCTCTTATCCATAAATCAATAGTGGATTCAACTTTTAGTATGCAATACCAATGGCATAGCCACATGGTAGTCAGGCTATCCAATTAGACATCTTTCGTTAGAAAAATATCATACATATTAAGTAAAATAATTCACGAAATGATTAAATAACATATTTTGGACACCCTTAATACAATAATCTATTGTACCCTAGTGGTTTCACCTCTTTAGAATGAGATAGTGCTCGTGTGTTTGAATCTCACCAGTTCTATTTTTTGAAAAGAATTTTTATTACTATTTTTGAAGAATCTTTGTGAAATTTCTGACTCCACCACTGTGCAATATCACGAATACGATTAATAATCACTTAGGATGTGTTATGTAAGATGAAAATGATTCCTAAGAACAAGAATAGTTTTTTTAAAAAACTTATTTTCTTGTGTCCGATACATAAGAAAAAAGTTATAATCCCAGAAAGATTTATATATGATCCCAAGTAAAATCTACATGTAATTTACAGTTTTTTAGTAATGTGTGTATATAAGGGAGATCGAGTTGAAGCTCATTCTCCATTAATCTTTTAACCAAGCTTTGGAATAATGCTTGTTTCAGGCCCTTTTACCTTTGATTTATGCAAATCCTAGTGGAAATTTCCCTAAATTGGAGTTGAACTTACATTCTTGGAACAAGGTTTTGTAAGCTTACTCTTTAATAATATGGTAATTATCCTTTTATTAATTGATATAACCAATATGGTGACCATGACATGCTTAATTCTCATTTGAGCACTGAAGAATGGATAGACTCTTTGAAATTGCAAATTGTAGATGATTGGGAGCCGCGGTTTGTTCAAGATCAAGTTGCAGGGTTGGTTCCTTTTTTTTATATTGCTCCGACTCTTCAATAATGTTGTTACATAAGTGTGTCGGACACACACATCTGATGATGACATTGTTGAAGAGTCGGAGCAACATAGTCTTTTTCTTAAACTCACATGTACCAATACTTTTTCTAATAAGTACTACTTTGTTTATGTAGATACAAGGTGAAGTATTTACAAAAGGCCTAAGTCATCTGCAGCCACTCAAAGTTGTCCGCATAATTCATTTAGACACCTCAACTAATCCTTGTGCCAATTGAACACTTTATTTGTTCAAAAGTCATTCCTATTAGACACAAAATGCTGACATGGCAAAAAACGTGTAATTCACTTTCTTTGAGCGCGTGAATTTATAAAAAATAATATTTTTCTTTTTTTTTCTTAATTTATCCCCTAAGTTAATTTTTTAAAAAATTAATTAACAAAAAAGAAAAAGGATAGTTGTCTTCTTCCCTCTTTCTATCATATCATTCTTTCACCATTTTTATCTCTTTTTTTTTTTACACAACACACCACACTCCCTCCACCTCTCTTTCTCTTACCCTCATTGTTCTTTCATGCTTTCCTCTTTTTTCTTATATCGATTTTCGTCTCAAATATCTCGAAGAAGTTCCATTTACAATGATAAAAAAAATATGAATAGATTTTTTTGGGCAAAAGTCTATTAATTTTTTTTCAATTCTAATAAATAATTTCTAATGTATAAAAGATGAAGACAATGAGTGAAATTTTTAATGCTATCGAAATGAAAGGGAATGCATATTTAGCTTGAATAGACAACAATGGTGTGTCATTGTAGCTCCATTGAAGAGAAGAAAGAGATGGAGCGATACCAATTCCATGGAAAATCAGAAATGGGTTTCTGAAGAAGGAGGAAGAAAGTGGGGAGGGTGGAGGCTTTAATTAAAAATAATTTTTTTTTAATTTTTTAAAATACTTTATGAATTAATTATATAGGTTTTAAAAAAATTAAATGTAATGCCACATGTCATCATATTATTGGTAAAATTAATTTGAATTCGCGTTTGAAATACACGCGTTTTTGTTTTTCAATTGATTGTCAGTTTGTGTCAAATAGGTATAAATTTTTTAAGGTTTAAGTGTTCAATAGGTACATTCCTTAGTTGAGGTGTTTAAGTGAAATATGAGGACAACTTTAAGTGGCTACTGTTAAGGTGACCACTATTCCCTATTGCAACAATCCTAAACCACTATTAACGATGATTTCAAATGTTATTAATTGAGTTCCAAACTTAATATATGTACATATTTAATACTCCATTCGTCCCATTTTATGTGACGCTATCCTTTTTGGTCAATTCCAAAAAGAAAGTCACATTTTCTTATATGATAAATATTTAAAGGTATAATTTCTCTTTTACCTTTGTTGGTCCCACTTAATTTTAAACATAATACTATAATATATTTATGAGGAGAGAGAAAAGTGAGTTTATTTTTGAAGGGCAATTTGGTAAACATTTAAAAGTCTTCATTATTTCTTAAATTTCGTGCCTGGTCAAATGTTCCCACATAAAATCAGACGGAGAGAGTAAAACTATTAATACTAATACACTATTTGAGCAAAAGTTATAATTGGATATGACTGAATCTGTACTCAGGCGTCTAGATCCACCCCTGATTGCATTTGCATCTTAATTGATTTACTTAGGGTGCGGGTCATACACCTCCTGAATACAAGCCTCAACAATGCCTGCATATGGTTGATAGGTGGCTTTCCGATGAACCTCTTTAATTTCAACTTTCTAAGATGTTAATGTACTAATTATCGACATAAATAAGTGTGTGTGTGTTCTGTAATCTTGACATGGAAAATAAGTATGTATGAATTGAGGTTGACGTTATTTATATTTGTTTTTACTTTGAAGTATGAGAAGTTATGGAAAAATTTAATATCTTTATTTATGAATCATGTATTACTAAAATCCTTATAACAACAATCTTGAAGAAATAAGTTCCAACAAAGTTTAAAGCATGTTTTCAAAATATGAAATCAAAACCAATAAAGAAAAAAAAAGATGTAACAATTAACAGAAACATTATTAATGAAAAGAAGAAAATCGAATCTACTGAATACACAGTGTCTTTAAGGAAATTATTATTTTCCTCAAGCATCCAAGGCTAAAGGAATATATTTTTAAGGATAGAATGAATTTTCTCACCAGAGTATCGATATCAAAAAATGAATGATTTTACTCATCAGTATATTAATATAAAAAATAATCATATCAGCAAACCACTCAATGAAGTAAAGTACACAAGATTTTTTTGTTGTTGGTAATTTTCATTTGTTGCGATTTATTTAAAATGTTGTTCTAATATAACAAATTATAGGGAAAAAAGCAGCCACTTGGCTTAAAATTATTGTTAGGTACAAAAAAACTCAATTTTATTTAAAATAATTCTTATAAATTTGCAAGAATTCCTTTCATAAGCAATTCGTATGTTGATATCAACTTATTGGCATATGATTCGCTAAAACTAAGTGGAAATACTATGTTTTATCACATGAACTTTTTATTAATTCATAATAGAAAAACCTTTATTTCTATTGGTGAGATCCCTTTATTTCTATTAATAGGATGGAGGATCAAATTAGGTTGTTGTCAAATTATATATTTGTAAACTATGTAAAAAGTACTATAAGTCACAATAATTGATAATTTAAAATGTTAAAAAGAATCTATAAAAAAACTTACGATCAAATATAGACTTGTTTAAATCTCGAAATACAAAAAGTGTCATATAAAAAAGGACGGAAGGAGAATAAGACTTAAAAATAAATACAAAGTAATGTTATTCCATATATACAAATGATACTAGCATATAACCAACCTCATACAACGTGTTGATGTAAAATTAAAATGAACAAAAATGAATAAAAATTAGTTTACTTGTCCCCTCTAGGATACAACAACCTTGTTAGGATCGAAATAATTAGGTGTCATGCGGAATCTAGCAAAGCAAATCTCAAAAGACCATATGTAGGAAGATAAATAAGAAGTATAACAAAACATTTACGTAGTTCGGTCAGTTGACCTACTTTCACATAGGATATATAGGAGATGAACAATCCACTATATAAATATGAGAATACAAATATCGAGAGAAGAAACCTCATACAATTCACTTGAAATAAAAAAAAAAAAAAAAGAGGTTCACAGAAGTGATAGCGTATTGTTTGTGTCTCACAGTTTCTCCCGCTACACAAAACTCTGAAAGTCACTAAGACTACATTGTGAATGTTTCCAAGTTAGAAGAAATGAATCTTTATTTATAGAGTCATAAATCTTTTCTCTCCAAAAAAAATGACTAATCAAATATGAAGATTTTCATGTATTAAACCCAATTATGATAAGAAACATAGGTCAAATACCCAATAAGCCCAACAACATCTACAACTCAAATAACTACGAATTAGTTAAAGAGTTCAGAATTTCACTAAAAAAATATTTTCCTTTAACATTAATTACTCTCTTTCGTATTCTGAATTATTTGAAAACTTAGATTTTTTTGTTACTACACTGTTCTCAATTAAATACTCCTCATCTTTACTTACACTATTTTTCGTCTTCCAATACAAAGTAAAACCACACTAGCCATTTATAATGGAAGAATCTTCCTGAATAAAAGATTATTGGTTAGTTAATAGGATAAATAAATGGTCTAAACGTTACATATGTTATAAGAATAATTAGGTAGAATATTAATGAGTGAAATGAAGAGTTAGAGGCTACAAAAGTTCTTAACACAAATGTAATGTATATCAATGAACATAACATAATACATATATATGATACATTTTTATTAATATTCAAATGTCACACTAACACAATGTTTTATCAAATAATTGTCACAACACGTACAATGTAGAAGTTCTAAGTTAACTATATTTAGAGTTCTACTACAATACCTAATACTATCTATTATATGTTCCAACCGTCAGCTTCCTTTTTAATAAGCACTTGCTATAAACACGTCAATCAACTGTTTTGGACATGTTTCATTAATATGTTCCAATATATCGTCAGGTTCCTTCTTTTTCAACACAAATATTCCTATATAGGTTAATTTCTACATTCTATGTCAACTTTCTCGTTTAGTAAAAGTAATTAATATCATATTCATTTTTAAGTATAAAATTCTCATTAACTAATCAGGATTATGAGAGTGATTAATGCTCCATTCTGGATCATAACTCTCAAATTTGAGCATGATTGAATATAAAATTACCTTTATTATATCTCCCAATTACATGGGATTTTCTGATGTAAAATAATTTAAATTTAATCATATGACTATACCAAGGTGAGATTTTTTTATTTTATTTTTTTTATAAAAAAAAACGTATCCAACTGCTCATAAACAAACAAATCAAATTTTATCAAAATTTTGAAACAATAACAAGAAAAATGAAAATAATATTATAATTTGCCGAAATGGGTATCTATTTATACATTTGAGTATTATATTTATACATAGAGTGATTATATATATTGGTGATAATATTTTATTATGTAATATGGAGGTTATTACCAAGATAATTTCCACTATATAAAACAATTTTACGAGACATTAACCATATCAAGATTTGATTATTTCTCAAATATAACAACAAAGTTTAAGTCATGGCTAAAATTATTCTACTTTATGTTATTGCACTTTTCATGATATTTCCACTCTTTTGGAGCCATGGAAATGCAACAACTCCTCGCAAATTAGGAGTACGTCATAACGCAGTTACAAGCTTGCCTAATACAAATGAAGTAACTTCCGATGAATCAGAAAATCAGGATTCTCCAATTTTAAGCTCGTCAGCTCTCACAAATACAATAACTATTCCTCTTGTCGACCCTACTATATTTGCAAATGAAGCAGAAGCCGACAAGCATGGGGCACGTCAGACCCCAATTATAGTTACAAGCTTACCAAATACAAACGAAGGGACTCAAACAAATTTTGTTCTTCCTCGCGAACCATGGTCAGGACACGGTTCATTAATCATTGATTGATACAAACGAAACAACGTAATTACTCGAAGACTATGGAACCCCCTACCCCACCCCCACCCCCACCCCACACACAAATTAGTTTGTCAACCAGTACAACTTGAAGTAACTTATAATAACTAGTGGCTGCATAAGCCTACAATATAGCTTCTTGCTATATGTATATTGTTGTGTCGTTTTAATACTATCTATGCATTGTGTGTTTTTGTTTTAATTGTTATGCCTTATTTTCTTTTTTAATCTGTCAAAAAAGTGTAAAGTATATATCGCATTAAAACACTTTTTATCTCACAATTAATTCGAAATTAGTCCTCGTAATTAATATGTCACGACATTTAACGTTGCAATTACTTGACATGTGTGAAATTTTGATCCCCTTGCTAGTGAATACATACAATCCAAATAATTTATTACTATTTTGGACCGTCCCACCATTTAGTTACTCATGTGTACTAACTAGCTAGTTGGTATTAAAGCTTAGACATGTTTAGGTTCAATAATGGCTAGAAGTCCTTAATTCATATCGAAATCCAACCTCATATATTACCTTTCCTTTCATTTTTTTTTTATATATATATATATATATATATATATATATATATATATATATATATATATATATATGAAAATCATTCATCAATTTGAATAATACGTGAGTCTAAACCTAAAAATCATATCTAAAGTAACTTGTATTGAGGTTGAAATTCATATCATGCTAGTTTTCATTCTCAAAATCTCATGCCAAAGTGAAACAATAAAAACAAGAATTAATGTAAAAAGGAACTTAATTTCATAAAAAGCATGATACTGCCTGACAAGGCTTCGCTGAAACGAGCATAAAGTTTACTGTGAATTCTGTTTGACATAAACTTGATAGTGTTATAAAGAAGACGCATAGACCTTTCATCTGATAGGTTAATAGTCACCTACCTCTTCATATTCGAAGATATATAATTGCTTGAAGTTGATCCAAGTAAAATCTGATATTGAAACTCAATCAATAAGGAAGTTTTCAACTCAACTTGGTGCTAGAGGATTCTTAGGACCTTAATTCATCTTCAAAGCACTTTTCACACTAAAGAATTCACCGTAATACCTATGCACAATTGAGATCACCTAGTACGACCCTATACATATAAAAAGAATAGTAAAATCTTTGACTCGAACTCGAGATATCTGATTAGAGATATATGTATTACTTGTTTCTATTTTGAGACACCAAAAATGAGAGTTTCTAATGGCTTTTGTATAAAAACAGAAATACTAGAAAACTCAGAACCATTGAAACAAATATTTCTTCTTCACAATTTTCCACAATAGGATGATACATGTATACATTGAATTTTGTATGATCGTTATGAATCTAGTCACGTTAGACAGTATTAAAAAAAAAATGTATTTCCATTGAAACTTTTCACCGAAAAATTTTAAGTGACTATTCACACATGTATTTAAATTAAATCGGTAAGAAAAGAAAATACATGTAGTGCTATATATACTTATTAAGGTATATCTGTACTTGTTTTCATATACATATATACATAACATACAACTTCATCAAAATATATACATATAGTGTTTTTATTATTTATATGCTAATAGTATATGTATACATTAACCGAACTCATACAATGTTTTATTAAAATCTAACTCATTAAATAATTGTCACAACACGTACAAATATTCCTATATTGGTTAGTTTCTACATTTTATGTCAACTTTCAGGTTTAGCCAAACTAATAAATATCATATTCGTTTTTTAAAAGTATAAAGATCACATTAACTAACGTGGATCGTGATATCTACTCTTTTATTTTTTATTACAAGTCCTGAATTTGAGAATGATTGAATACAAAAATATCTTTGTCAAACAATTTTATTATATAATATGGAGGTTATTACCAAGATAATTTCCACTATATCAAACAATTTTATGAGACATTAACCATATCAAGATTTGGCTATTTCTCAAATATATAACAAAGTTTAAGTCATGGCTAAAATTAATCTACTTTATGTTGTTGCACTTCTCATGATATTTCCACTATTTTGGAGCCATGGACATGCAATAATTCCTCGCAAATTAGGGGCACGTCATAACGCGGTTACAACAACTCCTCACAAACAAAGGACACGACAATTTGGGACTACATGCTTGAAAAATACAAATTGTGCAATTTCAGGAGGATCAAGTTCTCGAGGTGGACCAGGACACATGTATTCTACTATTTCAAGCTCCCCAGCTCATGCAAATGCAGCAAATCCTCGCACACTAGGGTCACACCAATTTGTAGTTACAAGCTTGTCAAATACAAATGAAGCAAATTCTGATGGATCAGAAAAGCAGGATTCCCCATATTAAGCTTGTTAGCTCACACAAATGCAATAACTATTCCTCTAGTAGACCCTACTATATTTACAAATGAAGTAAAAGCCCACAAGCATGGGGCACGTCATACCCCAATTATTATTACAAGCTTACTAAATACAAACGAAGGGGGGTAATATTGGTGAATCAGAGCTCCATTCTTCTCATATTTCAAGCTCATCAATTACACGTAGAGTATCTCCTCGATTTCCTCGCGTTCCAGATACAGGATACGTGTCATCAATTATCAACTACACAAATGAAAAAACTACTTGAAGACTAGAAAATTCTCCCCCCCCCCCAAACCCTATCCACCCCACCCCACCCCACCCCACCCCACCCGCACACATCCCCACACAAATCACAAGCAAGTTTATCAACCAGTACAATTTGAAGTAACTTCTAATAATTAATGGCAATTTAGCCCACAATGTAACTTCTTACTACATTGTGTTGTATTAGTACTATCTAGTATCTATGCATTGTGTGTTTTGTTATTTCTACATTTCTACTCACCTTTTGTTTTAATATTTTTCTCACTTTTATCTTTGATATGTTTCAAAAAGTATATAACATTGTATATTGTGTTATTAAACACTTCTGATCTCATAGCTATTGATAAGACATAATTTATAAATAGGCGTAATACATCGTTAACTTGATGTCAATTAATAATTATGACATTTAACTTTGGGTATGCACAAATAGACACTTAAACTTGTATAAAATTGAGCAAATGAACACATTCGTCGTACATGACACCCTACATGGCAACTTTGTATCCTACATGACATCCTACATGTATTATGCCATGTAGAGCACTTGTGTCTACTTGTCAATTTTATGATAATTCAAGTGTCTACTTATGCACATTCAAAGTTGGAGGTCATAGTTGTTCATTGACGCCAAGTGAAGAGCCATGTTTATGTATGCCTTATAAATATGTCTTTTAACTTAGCCTTGGATCACATTTATGTCCTCTAATTTTGAATGTGTACAAGTAGACACTTAAACTTGTATACAGTTGAACAAATAAAGATATGTGTCATGTGTAACATCCTACATGACAATTTGTGTCATACATGATGTCCTAAATATTTCACACGGAACTCATGTGTGTGCTTGTTTGGTTTTATATAAATTTAAGAGTTTATTTATACACACCCAAAGTTATAGAACATAAATGTGAAATAAGACCAAATTCAATGACATATTTATGAATTATGCACATTGATAAACTATAATTTTAGTCCTTGTAATATTTGATCGATCTATCGACTAATTAAGCTCATCTACCTTCTAATTACTAGAAACATGAAGTTTAATTTGATCCCTTTGCTCGTATATATATACAAAAAATTCTATGTATAGTTATTAACTAATTCACCATTTAATTACTCATATATTAATTCAAACCAATTTTGTACCTCTATATATAGACATTTAAATGTATCGATTGATAGGTGTAAAATCTTGATTATTGGAAGAGTTGAAATAAGATGAGATGTCAACATAAAATTGCATGGAACTAAGTATATAATTACATCGTCTTGAAAACCTACAATTTCTTTCAAACTAAAATTATTTAGCGTGAATTCGAACATCAGAAAAGAAAAAGACTCATATATATATATATATATATATATATATATATAATAGATATATATATATATATATATATATATATATATATATATATATATATATATATATATATATATATATATATATATATATATATATATATATATATCTACTAGTTGGTATTAAGACTTGGTCACATTGATATAATTTTTATTAGATCCAATATTTGCTAGCCTTCCTTTAAACCGAGTTAAAAATTTACATATTAACAGAAAAAATTCGAGTATTATTATCGAACTTAAAATACTAAATATATATTGGGATAAACCGTTCCAAACAGAGCGAATTGGATGGTAAAGAGTCATAGAGTCGATCTTAATTACCATTATTTTATTTTGTTAAAGTATTAAAGAAGCATTTAAAAAAAATATTACATAGAACAATAAACATCCAATTGCTCACAAGAAAACAAAATAAATCTATCAAAATGTTCGAAAAAAATGAAAAAAAATTTAACACTTAATTTGCCGAAATGGGCATCTAATAATACATTATGTACATTTGGGATTATTATATGTATAATATTGAGATTATTACTAAGATTATTTCCCTATAAATATATTTAGTCATTTCTCAAATATACACAAGAAGCTTAATTTAAGCTATGGCTAAAATCATTCTACTTTTTATAGTGATATTTATGCTTTTAAGCTCGTCGATCGATGCGAATGGAATAACTCGTAAATTAGGGGTGCACTATACTACAGTTACACGCTTGCCAAAGTCAAATGAAGCAACAATCGATGGATCAGCGCTGTAACGACCTGTTTAGTCGTTTGAGCAACAGATTGTAATACGGGGAAAACTGGCTGAGACAACGTGTGTCCCGACGGACCGTCGTGGTCACGACGGCCCGTCGAGGAGGTGTCGTCCCATGACACTTAGAATCTTGAAATTATGTACTGAAAATCGACTCTCTGAACTTCGTAACGAATTGGCAGAACGGACCGTCACATCCACGACGGACGGTCGTGAGTTCCCGTTGCAAAACACTTCAACTTTTGAGAATTTGGTACAAGAAACGAGTCTCTGACCGTCAGGACGGAGGGCAGGACGGACCGTCACAGGGGTGACGGGCCATCACAGCCCACCTGGAATCAAGGGAGGTCGCGACGACCACCGTGACGGACCGTCGCACCCACGACGGCCCGTCACAGGTTGCGCCAATCCCAGGCAGTTTAGGATTTCTTTCCTCGTTTTAAGGGACGTTTTGGACTATTCTTTCCTTAATTATAAAGTTTGAGGGTTAACATTAATAAGTCTAATTACTTGGGGGTTAAAAGAGGAAACCTTAAGTTAATTAGTGGGTTTTATTGTCCTCTTTTAGTCTTAATTATATGATATTTAGGGTAAAGGAAAGAGGGTTTGAATAAAACAAAGAGAAAGAACAGGGAGAGAGAAGATTGATCGATTGAGAGAGAGATTCGAACAAGGGAAAAAGGATATCAAGGCTTTGGAATTCTTGCTTGATCACTAGTCTTCGGTGGAGGTAGGTTATGGTTATTTCATGCTACTTGTAGTAAACTCTTAATAGTGAATTTATGTGTTGATATTATTGTAACCCTACTATGTGCTTAATTGTAAGCTTGCATGAATATGAATATGAATATGAATATGAATATGAAATTGTGATGAACTAACAAAGCATGATGAAGCTATTGAATCTCAAATCTTGAAAGAACCCTAATTTACTTGTTAATGATGATACCTTAGTATGAAAGAAGGCTTGATGAATTATGGGATCGGAGTGTCACGTTCCGACACCAGGATAGAGTATATGAGGATCGGAGTGTCACGTTCCGACACCAGGATAGTATATGAGGATCGGGTGTCACGTTCCGACACCAGGATGGAATATGGATCGGGTGCCACGTTCCGGTACCAGGATAGAATGAATATGAGGATCGGAGTGTCACGTTCTGACACCAGGATAGTAAATGGATCGGGTGCCACGTTCCGGTACCAGGATAGAATGAATACGAGGATCGGAGTGCCACGTTCCGGCACCAGGATAGAAATAGAGGAGCGGAGTGTCACGTACCGACACAAGAGGAAGAAAGATAATGAATCTTGAAAGATAATGAATATACTCAATCTAAATGAACGTAATTCCCGAACGAGTATGGTATTGAGGCTTGAGTCCTCATGAATGAACTTGGTAGTATTTATTGATGATTTACTACTTGTTGTTGCTACATGTTGAGTATTGTAGTTGATTTACATTATTATTGATATATATTGTTCCCTATTTTGAGTTAGCCGATGATATCTACTCAGTACGTGTGGTTGTACTGACCCCCTACTTTTATGTTTTCTTCCTTGTTATTTGTGTAATGCAGCAAACGTTCCGTCAACTTCAACTCAACAGTAGATCTAGCCAGTCTTCACTTCATCGGAAATTCAGGGTGAGCTAATGCGTCTAGCTTGGACTGGGTCTTCTTCTTCAAGTCTTGATGCCTTGAACTTCCGGCATGGACTAGCTTTTTAGTTATTTTGTTCTTAGACATTCCTAGTTTAGTAATTAGAGATAGATGTTCTTGTGATGACTTCCAGATTTTGGGGATATTAATAATAGTTTTGAATTGTTTTTATTAATGAGTTTAAGTCTTCCGCATTATTTTCTGTTGTTATATATATTGAAATGATAAGGGTTAAGTTGGTTGGTTCGCTCACATAGGAGGGTAGATGTGGGTGCCAGTCGCGGTCCCGATTTGGGTCGTGACAAACTTGGTATCAGAGCATTAGGTTCGTTGGTCTCATCACACAAGAACAGGTCTAGTAGAGTCTTAAGGAACGGTAGGGGGACGCCTTTACTTTTCCTTGAGAGGCTATAAGACTTTAGGAAAATTTTAGTCTTTCATTCTTTCCTTCGTGCTATTACTTGAGTCCAATTGGTATCTGGGCGATACGAATTGGTATCTGACCATCTTCACTCTATTTCGCAGATGGTTAGAACTAGAGCAACGACCGCACCAGCAGCAACAACGGCACGACAAGAAACGACTGAGCCAGCCGCTGGGGCTGTGGCTCGAGGAAGAGTAGCGGCAAGAGGCCGTGGTAGAGGTCGTGGGAGGACGTCCTCTAGAGGAAGAGGACGAGCACCTAGCCTATCTGATACTAGGGCAGTGACTCCTCCACCGACTGAGGAAGTGGTAAGAGAAGGGGAGGAAGGGGAAACTGAAAAAGAACAGAATGAGGAGTTGCCACCCCAACCTACCCCAGAAATGATTAATCAGGTTCTGGCCTATCTTAGCGGTTTGTCTGATCAAGGTCAGGCACCTCCAGTGGTTTCTGCACCAACACCTCCGGTTTTAGAGGTACGACATGCGGCTACTATGGCTCCCCGCATGGATGCATCATTGGGAATAGGTACATTTCCACGTCTGACTACTGGACCAATAATGACAAACGATCAGCACGAACTTTTCAGTAAGTTCTTGAAATTGAAACCTCCAGTCTTCAAGGGTGCAGAATCTGAAGATGCTTATGATTTCCTGGTTGATTGTCATGAGCTACTACACAAGATGGGGATAGTAGAACGGTTTGGCGTTGAGTTCGTAAGCTATCAGTTTCAAGGGAACGCCAAAATGTGGTGGCGATCACATGTCGAGTGTCAACCGACAGAGGCCACACCCATGACTTGGGCATCCTTCTCTACTCTGTTTATGGAGAAGTATATCCCAAGGACTTTGAGAGATAGAAAAAGGGATGAGTTCTTGAGTCTCGAGCAAGGTAGGATGACGGTTAACGCATATGAGGCTAAGTTTCGTGCTTTATCAAGGTATGCTACTCAACTCTGTTTTAGTCCACAAGAGCGGATTCGCCGGTTTGTGAAGGGGTTGAGATCAGAGTTGCGGATTTCGGCCTTACAAGTAGCGGCTACGGCAACATCCTTCCAAGAGGTGGTAGACTTTGTGATAGAGGTGGAAGGGGTGAAACCAGATGACTTCACCACGACATCGACATCAAAAAGGTTTCGAAGGGGAGGTGAGTTTAATGGTTCTCACTCCAGGGGACAGAGCTCCGGAGGTTACTCAAGTCGACCAATTCAGTCTTCACTACAGACTGTAGTTGGGGGTCAACCTCAGAACGGTCAACACTACTCCGAGAGACCCATGCATGAACCTCGAGAGTGTTACGGATGTGGGGAGGTTGGACACATTAAGAGGTATTGTCCAAACCAGAGTTACAGAACCCCAATAGCTAGAGGTAGAGGTGGTCATGGTAGAGGCCGTTTTTCTGGAGGACGTGGTGGTCGAGGTAATGGTGGTCACCAAAACGGCCGAGGAGATGGGCAAACTGGAGCCACTACTACGCAACATGGTAGGGGCAACGGACAGACTGGTGATAGGGCCCATTGTTACGCTTTCCCTGGGAGATCTGAAGCAGAGGCGTCTGATGCTGTTATCACAGGTAATCTTTTGGTTTGTGATTGCATGGCATCTGTATTATTTGACCCTGGCTCCACGTTTTCATATGTATCTTCATCATTTGCTAATGGTCTAAATTTACACTGTGAATTACTTGACATGCCTATTCATGTTTCTACTCCGGTGGGTGAGTCTGTGGTAGTTGAAAAGGTATATAGGTCCTGTTTGGTGAACTTTGTGGGGAGCAACACTTATGTAGATTTGGTTATTTTAGAAATGGGTGACTTCGATGTAATTCTGGGTATGACTTGGCTTTCTCCGAATTTTGCGATTTTGGATTGTAATGCTAAAACTGTGACGTTAGCCAAGCCTGGGACAGATCCGTTAGTGTGGGAGGGTGACTACACTTCCAATCCGGTGCGTATTATCTCCTTTCTTGGTGCTCAGAAGATGGTTAGTAAGGGTTGTTTAGCTTTCTTAGCACATCTTAGGGATGACAATATCCAAGTACCCTCAATTGAATCAGTTTCGGTAGTTCGAGAATTTTTGGATGTGTTCCCTGCAGATCTTCCTGGTATGCCACCAGATAGGGATATTGACTTCTGTATCGACCTTGAACCGGGCACACGCCCCATTTCTATACCCCCGTATAGAATGGCTCCCGCCGAATTAAGAGAGTTAAAAGCCCAACTTCAAGAGTTGTTGAGCAAGGGCTTCATTAGACCAAGTGCATCTCCTTGGGGTGCTCCGGTTTTGTTTGTAAAGAAGAAGGATGGGAGTTTTCGAATGTGCATAGACTACCGGCAGTTGAACAAGGTAACTATCAAGAACAAGTATCCTCTTCCTCGCATTGATGACTTGTTCGATCAGTTACAAGGTGCTTGTGTCTTCTCTAAGATTGACTTGAGATCCGGTTATCATCAATTGAAAATACGGGCAACGGATGTACCAAAGACTGCTTTCCGAACTAGGTATGGACATTATGAATTTGTAGTGATGTCCTTTGGTCTTACGAATGCCCCTGCCGCGTTCATGAGCTTGATGAATGGGATCTTTAAGCCATATCTGGATCTCTTTGTGATCGTGTTTATTGATGACATATTGGTATACTCAAAGAGTAAGAAGGAACATGAAGAGCATTTGAGAATGGTATTGGAAACGTTGAGGGAGAAAAAGCTTTATGCCAAGTTCTCTAAGTGTGAGTTTTGGCTAGATGCAGTGTCCTTCTTGGGGCATGTGGTTTCGAAGGATGGGGTAATGGTAGATCCTTCTAAGATTGAGACAGTGAAGAATTGGGTAAGACCCACTAATGTGTCAGAAATAAGGAGTTTTGTGGGGTTAGCTAGCTACTACCGCCGATTTGTCAAGGGATTCTCTTCTATCGCTTCTCAATTGACGAACTTGACTAAGCAGAATGTTCCATTTGTATGGTCAGATGAATGTGAGGAAAGCTTTCAGAAACTTAAGACTTTGTTGACTACCGCACCAATTCTTACCTTGCCAATAGAGGGTAAAGACTTCATTGTTTACTGTGATGCATCCTATTCTGGGTTGGGTGCAGTGCTAATGCAAGAGAAGAATGTGATTGCTTATGCTTCAAGACAATTAAAAGTGCATGAACGTAACTATCCAACTCATGACTTGGAATTGGCCGCGGTAGTGTTTGCATTAAAGCAATGGAGACACTATTTATATGGAGTTAAGTGTGAGGTCTACACGGATCATCGTAGCCTTCAATATGTCTTTACTCAGAAAGACTTGAACTTGAGACAAAGGAGATGGATGGAACTACTGAAGGACTACGATATCACTATTTTGTATCATCCGGGGAAGGCGAATGTTGTGGCAGATGCTTTGAGTAGAAAGGCGGGAAGCATGGGAAGTCTAGCTCATTTGCAAGCTTCTAGACGCCCATTGGCTAGAGAAGTGCAGATTTTGGCTAACGACTTGATGAGGTTAGAAGTAAATGAGAAGGGAGGATTGTTGGCTAGTGTGGAGTCAAGATCTTCTTTTCTTGACAAGATTAAGGGAAAACAGTTTGATGATGAGAAACTAAGGCGAATCCAAGATAAAGTATTGCGAGGAGAGGCTAAGGAAGCGACAATCGATGAGGAAGGTGTTTTGAGAATCAAGGGAAGGGTATGTGTACCCCGAGTTGATGATTTGATCAACACTATTCTGGCAGAGGCTCATAGTTCAAAATATTATATACATCCGGGTGCAACCAAGATGTATCGCGATCTAAAGCAACACTTTTGGTGGAGTAGAATGAAGCGTGATATTGTTGACTTTATTGCCAAGTGTCCAAACTGTCAACAAGTGAAATATGAACACCAAAGGCCCGGAGGAACACTTCAGAGAATGCCCATTCCTGAATGGAAGTGGGAGAGAATCGCAATGGACTTTGTGGTTGGTCTTCCAAAGACATTGGGTAAGTATGACTCTATTTGGGTGATTGTTGATAGGTTGACTAAATCTGCTCATTTCATTCCGGTAAAGGTGACTTACAACGCAGAGAAGTTAGCAAAGATCTATATCTCAGAGATTGTTCGATTGCATGGGGTTCCATTATCCATCATATCAGATAGAGGTACGCAGTTTACTTCTAAGTTTTGGAAAACATTGCATGCAGAATTGGGCACTAGGTTGGACCTTAGTACCGCGTTCCATCCTCAGACCGATGGTCAGTCTGAGAGGACGATTCAAGTGTTGGAGGATATGCTTCGCGCATGCGTGATAGAGTTTGGTGGCCATTGGGATAGCTTCTTACCTTTGGCAGAGTTTTCGTACAACAATAGCTATCACTCCAGTATTGATATGGCTCCATTTGAAGCATTGTATGGGAGGAGGTGTAGATCTCCCATTGGTTGGTTTGATGCATTCGAGGTTAGACCTTGGGGTACTGATCTCTTGAGGGATTCGTTAGATAAGGTGAAGGGCATTCAAGAAAAGCTTCTAGCGGCGCAAAGTAGACAAAAGGAGTATGCGGATCGAAAGGTTAGAGACTTGGAGTTCATGGAGGGTGAACAAGTCTTGTTGAAGGTTTCACCTATGAAAGGGGTGATGCGCTTTGGCAAAAGAGGTAAGCTAAGTCCGAGGTACATTGGGCCATTTGAGGTACTAAAGCGAATAGGGAGGTGGCTTATGAGTTAGCCTTGCCCCCAGGGCTGTCCGGAGTACATCCGGTATTTCATGTGTCCATGTTGAAAAGATACCATGGAGATGGAAACTACATCATCCGTTGGGATTCAGTTTTACTTGATGAGAACTTGTCATATGAGGAGGAGCCTGTTGCTATTCTCGACAGAGAAGTTCGCAAGTTGAGGTCGAGAGAGATTGCATCCATCAAAGTTCAATGGAAGAATCGACCGGTTGAAGAAGCTACTTGGGAGAAGGAGGCAGATATGCAAGGAAAATACCCACATCTGTTTACAGATTCAGGTACTCCTTTTCGCCATTGTTTTTCCTCTTTTGATCGTTCGGGGACGAACGATGGGTAAATTGGTATCTATTGTAACGACCTGTTTAGTCGTTTGAGCAACAGATTGTAATACGGGGAAAACTGGCTGAGACAACGTGTGTCCCGACGGACCGTCGTGGTCACGACGGCCCGTCGAGGAGGTGTCGTCCCATGACACTTAGAATCTTGAAATTATGTACTGAAAATCGACTCTCTGAACTTCGTAACGAATTGGCAGAACGGACCGTCACATCCACGACGGACGGTCGTGAGTTCCAGTTGCAAAACACTTCAACTTTTGAGAATTTGGTACAAGAAACGAGTCTCTGACCGTCAGGACGGAGGGCAGGACAGACCGTCACAGGGGTGACGGGCCGTCACAGCCCACCTGGAATCAAGGGAGGTCGCGACGACCACCGTGACGGACCGTCGCACCCACGACGGCCCGTCACAGGTTGCGCCAATCCCAGGCAGTTTAGGATTTCTTTCCTCGTTTTAAGGGACGTTTTGGACTATTCTTTCCTTAATTATAAAGTTTGAGGGTTAACATTAATAAGTCTAATTACTTGGGGGTTAAAAGAGGAAACCTTAAGTTAATTAGTGGGTTTTATTGTCCTCTTTTAGTCTTAATTATATGATATTTAGGGTAAAGGAAAGAGGGTTTGAATAAAACAAAGAGAAAGAACAGGGAGAGAGAAGATTGATCGATTGAGAGAGAGATTCGAACAAGGGAAAAAGGATATCAAGGCTTTGGAATTCTTGCTTGATCACTAGTCTTCGGTGGAGGTAGGTTATGGTTATTTCATGCTACTTGTAGTAAACTCTTAATAGTGAATATTATGTGTTGATATTATTGTAACCCTACTATGTGCTTAATTGTAAGCTTGCATGAATATGAATATGAATATGAATATGAATATGAAATTGTGATGAACTAACAAAGCATGATGAAGCTATTGAATCTCAAATCTTGAAAGAACCCTAATTTACTTGTTAATGATGATACCTTAGTATGAAAGAAGGCTTGATGAATTATGGGATCGGAGTGTCACGTTCCGACACCAGGATAGAGTATATGAGGATCGGAGTGTCACGTTCCGACACCAGGATAGTATATGAGGATCGGGTGTCACGTTCCGACACCAGGATGGAATATGGATCGGGTGCCACGTTCCGGTACCAGGATAGAATGAATATGAGGATCGGAGTGTCACGTTCTGACACCAGGATAGTAAATGGATCGGGTGCCACGTTCCGGTACCAGGATAGAATGAATACGAGGATCGGAGTGCCACGTTCCGGCACCAGGATAGAAATAGAGGAGCGGAGTGTCACGTACCGACACAAGAGGAAGAAAGATAATGAATCTTGAAAGATAATGAATATACTCAATCTAAATGAACGTAATTCCCGAACGAGTATGGTATTGAGGCTTGAGTCCTCATGAATGAACTTGGTAGTATTTATTGATGATTTACTACTTGTTGTTGCTACATGTTGAGTATTGTAGTGATTTACATTATTATTGATATATATTGTTCCCTATTTTGAGTTAGCCGATGATATCTACTCAGTACGTGTGGTTGTACTGACCCCCTACTTTTATGTTTTCTTCCTTGTTATTTGTGTAATGCAGCAAACGTTCCGTCAACTTCAACTCAACAGTAGATCTAGCCAGTCTTCACTTCATCGGAAATTCAGGGTGAGCTAATGCGTCTAGCTTGGACTGGGTCTTCTTCTTCAAGTCTTGATGCCTTGAACTTCCGGCATGGACTAGCTTTTTAGTTATTTTGTTCTTAGACATTCCTAGTTTAGTAATTAGAGATAGATGTTCTTGTGATGATGACTTCCAGATTTTGGGGATATTAATAATAGTTTTGAATTGTTTTTATTAATGAGTTTAAGTCTTCCGCATTATTTTCTGTTGTTATATATATTGAAATGATAAGGGTTAAGTTGGTTGGTTCGCTCACATAGGAGGGTAGATGTGGGTGCCAGTCGCGGTCCCGATTTGGGTCGTGACAAGCGCACAAGTATTTTTCCATTTCGAGTTCATCCACGCACTCAAAAGAAGCGACTCCAAGAAAAGTAGATTCACGCTTTGGTTCAGTTACAAGTTTGACAAATACAAATAAAGCAACTTCTGGTGGATCGGGATGCCAAGATTCTTTCTCTTCTAGCTCTTTACTTCACACAAAAGAAGTAACTCCTCGGACATTAAAGGCACGCTATAACGCAGTTACAAATTTGCGAAATACGAATCAAGCAACTTCTGATGGGTCAGGTTGTCGATATTCACCCATTTCAAGCACTACAACTCACTCAACTTTAGCTATTCCTCGCAAGCTAGGGACACACCATAACATGATTACAAGCTTGCTAAATACAAATGAAGCAGTTGCTCGCACACTAGGGGGACGAGGGAACCTAGTTTCAAGCTTGCATAATACAAATGAAGCAACTCATCGCAGACTACAAACTCGTATGAGTGGCATACAATATGTGCCAACTAGGACAACTAAAATGACTTTTCACAATATCTAGAGATTCCTCAATTAAGCTCAATATGTATGTACAAAAGTACTAAATATGCTAAAGTGCTATGTTATGCACTATATGTTGTATTATAGTATTATCAAATAATGTACTTTTGTGCTCCTCTAATATCTAAAATTGACTAACTTTCCCTTTGATTAATTTTTGGTTCAAAATCAAATTATCTCGAAATTTTTGTTAGGATAATAATTATGAAATTATAATTAACATTATCTATATTCCGTCTTTTAGGCTTGTTTGGTTCAGAAATAAAATATATTTAATTCAAATATTATAACGATATAACTGCATTCATCTATAATTCAAATATTATAACAACAACATATATCATTCACATGCGTTTAATTCAAATATTATTAGAACAACATCTTTATATACATTATATGCATTTGAGTAAATTAAACTAAACGTATTATATTAACATAGAGTGATTACATATATTGGTGATAATATTTTATTATATAATATAAAGGTTATTACCAAGATTATTTCCACTATATAAAACGATTTTATGAGACATTAACCATATCAAAATTAGGCTATTTCTAAAATATACAACAAAGTTTTAAGTTATGGCTAAAATTATTCTACTTTATGTCGTTGCACTTCTTATGATATTTCCACTCTTTTTGAGCCATGCATGGAAATGCAACAACTCCTCGCAGATTAGGGGTACGTTATAACGCAGTTATAAGCTTGTCAAATATAGGTGATGAGACTTTTGATGGATTAGGGTGTGCTCGTAAATTAGGAATACGACAAAATGCAATTACAAGCTTATCAAATACAAATGAAGCAACTTAAGGTGAATTAGAAGACCAGGATTCTCCCATTTCAAGCTTGTTAGTTAATGAGGCACGTACAACAACTCCTCACAAACTAATAATGGCGCAACAATCTAGGATTACATGCCTGAAAAATACAAATTGTGCAATTTCAGGAGGATCAAATTCTCAAGGTGGATCAGGGCAAGTGAATTCGGCCATTTCGAGCTCCTCAGCTCATGCAAATGTAACGAATCCTCGCACAATAAGGTCACGCCAAAATGCAGTTACAAGCTTGTCAAATACAAATAAAACAACTTTTGATGGATCAGAAAATCAGAATTCCCCCATTTTAAGCTTGTTAGCTCACACAAATGCGATAACTATTCCTCTAGTGGACCCTACAATATTCACAAAGGAAGCAAAAAAAGCCCACAAGCATGGGGCACGTCAGACCCTAATTATTATTACAAGCTTACCAAATACAAACGAAGGGGTTAATAGTGGAGAATCAAAGCTCAATTCTTCTCCCATTTCAAACTTGTCAATTACACATAGAATATCTCTTCGCTTTTTTCGCGATCCAAATACAGGATATGTTTCAACAATTATCAACTAATACAAATGAAACAACTACTTGAAGACTAGAAAATCCCCCCCCCCCCAACCCAACCCAACACACACACACACACGGCAAGCAAATTTGTCAACCAGTACAATTTGAAGTAACTTCTAATAATTAATGGCTAATTTAGCCCACAAAGTAAGTTCTTACTACATTGTGTTGTATTAATACTATCTAGTATCTATGCATTGTGTTTTTTGTTATCTCTACACTATTCTACTCACTTTTGTTTTAATTTATTTTTCTCACTTTCATCTTTAGTCTGTTTCAAAAATTATATAACATTTTTATAGTGTTAATAAGCACTTCTGATCTCATAGTTATTGATAAGACATAATTTATAAATATGTCTTTTAACTTAGCCTCAGATCATATTTATGCCCTCCAATTTTGGATGTGCATAAGTCGACACTTAAACTTGTATAAAGTTGAACAAATAAATATATGTGCCCTGCGTAACATCCTACATGACAAGTTGTGTCGTACATGGTGTTCTACGTGTATTATTTCACACGCAACTCATGTATGTGTGTACTTGTTCAGTTTTATACAAGTTTAAGTGTTTATTTATGCACACTCAAAGTTGTTGGACAAAAACATGAAATGAGACCAAGTTTAATGACACATTTATGTACCTTTAACCATGACCTCATTTTACGTTTATGTCCTCCAACCTTGGATATTCACAAGTGAAAACTTAAACTTATATAAAGTAGAACAAATACACACACGAGTCCTACATGACACAAATACACGTAGGACACCACGTAGGACAAAAAATGACATGTAGGATGTTATGTAGGACATGTGTGTCTATTTGTTCAGCTTTATATAAGTTTAAGTGTCTACTTGTGCACATTCAAAGTTGAAGGGCATAAATGTGATTTGAATCCAAGTTAAAGGGCATATTTATGTAGTATACCCTTATGTATTACACATTGATGAACTATAATTTTAGTCCTTGTAATATATGATCGATATATCGACTTAGCACATCGACCTTCTAAATTACTAGAAACGTGAAGTTGAATTTGATCCCTTTGCTCGTACATAGATACAAAAAGTTCTATATATAGTTATTAACTGTTTCACCATTTAATTACTCATATTTAATTCAAACCAATTTTGTCATATATTAATTCAAAACAATTTTGTACCTCTATATATATGTCTAGTCTATCATACATATAAATAGAACACATCAAAGATAAAATGAAAGAAATCACTCAAGTTTGGCCATATCTTACGTAGGTGTAAAATCTTGATTATTGAAGGAGTTAAAATAAGATGAGATGTCAACATAAAATTGCATGGAACTAAGTATATAATTACATCGTCTCGAAAACCAACAATCTCTTTTGAATTAAAATTATTTAACGTGAAATCAAATATCAGAAAAGAGAAAGACTTATATATATATATATATATATATATATATATATATATATAGATATATATATATATATACACATATATATATACACATATATATATATATATATATATATATATATATATATATATATATATATATATATATATATATATATATATATATATATATATATTACTAGTTTGTATTGAAACTTGGTCACGTGGATATAAAAATTTTCATTAGGTCCAATATTTGGTAGACTCCTTTAAATCGAATTAAAGATTTACATATTAATAGAAAATATCAAAAAAATCTAGTATTATTGAGAACTTAAAATACTAGATATACATTGGAATGAAACGGCTCCAAATAGAGTGAATTGAATAGTGAAGAGTCATAAAGTAGATTTTAATTATTACCCTTTTTTTTGTTAAAGTATAAAAAGAATTTTACATAGAACAATAAACATCCAATTGCTCATAAGAAAACAAAATAAATCTATCAAAATGTTCGAAAGAACAATGAAAATAAATATTAACTCTTAATTTGCCGAAATGGGCATCTAATAATACATTATTGTACATTCGAGATTATTATATGTATAATATTAAGATTATTACAAAGATTATTTCCCTATAAATATACATAGTCATTTCTCAAATACACAACAAGCTTAATTTAACCTATTGGCTAAAATCATCCTACTTTCTATAGTGATATTTACGCTTTTAAGCTCGACGATTGATGCGAATAGAATAACTCGTAAACTAGGGGTGCACGCAGTTACACGCTTGCCAAAGTCAAATGAAGCAATTTTTGATTGATCAGAACACAAGTATTTTTCCATTTCGAGCTCATCAACGCACTCAAAAGAAGCGATTCCACGAAAAATAGATTCACGCTTTGGTTCATTTACAAGCTTGACAAATACAAATAAAGCAACTTCTGGTGGATCGGGATGCCAAGATTCTCTCTCTTCTAGCTCTTTAGTTCACACAAAGGAAGTAACTCCTCGGACATTAAAGGCATGATATAACGCAGTTACAAATTTGCGAAATATGAATCAAGCAACTTCTGATGGGTCAGGATGTCGATATTCACCCATTTCAAGCAATACAACTCACTCAACTTTAGCTACTCTTGCAAGCTAGGGACACACCATAACATGATTACAAGCTTGCTAAATACAAATGAAGCAGTTGCGCGCACACTAGGGGGACGAGGGAACCTAGTTTCAAGCTTGCATAATACAAATGAAGCAACTCCTCGCAGACTACAGACTCGTGTTGGTGTGGCATACAATATGTGCCAAGTAGGACAACTAAAATGATTTTTCACAACATCTAGAGACTCCTCAATTAAGCTCAATATGTACAAAAGTACTGAATATGCTAAAATGTTATATGTTATGAACTATGGGCCGTTTGGTTACGGTATAAGAAGGAATGTTATTCATGTATAAAACATTGCATTAATTTACTATGTTTGGTAAAAAAAATTTATTAGGTTGAAAAGTCAACATGACTTATACAATATTTGGTTGCATTTTTGTAGTCCTACATAATTAATATCAACATAGCTTATGAGGGAATATATGTATTAAGTTATTCAGGGTAGAAGGTGAAATAAGTTATGTGGGTATTAGTTATACATGTATTAAAGTGATAAATTACATATTTACTCTGTTAATTTATTTTACTATTTTTAATTGAAAATTTTATTATTTTTCTATATATACATATATATACATATATATTTAGACCATTTTTATTTATTTTATTTTTTTTAATTGGAAACTATATTGTTTCCTATCAACATGTGTTGTTTTTATTTTTTATTATATATAGATTATTTTCATTTCTTTTTATACTTACCGTTTTGATTGATTTATGGTAATATAGATATTTTTTAATATTAGAAATTGATTGTATATTTTTCAAACGGTACATATGCTAATCAAATATTAGCATTATATATTAGTCAATATATTTCACATTTTATTAGCATGTATTATTATTTTGTAAATAATATATTATAATATTTTACAACAAGTTTAATATTCAATAGTTAATAAATCATGTATTGTAATCTCTACGTAACTTAATAATATCTACATAACTAATATTCACATAGCTAATACCCACATAACTAAACTTCCTGCATAACTAATACTTACATAACTAAACCCAGCATAACTAAACTCTGCATAATTAATACCTGTATAATTAAACTCTATATAGTTAATAACTGCATAACTGTAACCAGTAACTAAACAGCCCCTATATTATCAAATAATGTACTTTTGTGCTCCTCTAATATCTAAAATTGAATAAATTTCCCTTTCATTAATATTTGGTTCAAAATCGAATTATCTTAAGATTTTTATTAGGATAATAATTATGAAGTTATAATTAAAATTATCTATATTCCATCTTTTAGGCTTATTTAATTCAAAGATAAAAATACATTTTATTCGAATATTATAACAATATAACTCGATTCATTTATACTTCAAAAAATCCATCTCTTAGAAGGAAAAAAAATCTCATTTTTTCCTCTAACTCCTAATGGAGTCAATATGAGGATATTTTTTAATCATACTAAAAAAATTAGAGGGGTAAATTTAGATATACTTTCCCAACACAAGGAGTCATTAATGTAAGAGCTTTGTAAATACCAAAACAAATATGAGTTGATATTGCTATTCGTAAAGGTATAAATAAAATAAATAAAGTTTAAAATATTTTAATTTTTTTGAGTTTTATATCGATTTATACTATTATCGACTATTGATCAAAACATATTTGAAACTTCAGCTATTGATTATATTTTTTTTCCTACCTAATACATTCACTATTTGAATTTTGATAATAGGTACAAAACTCACTCACGTAATAATTTACGTAAAAGATCAAGAAAATCAAAATGTGTTAGGTGATTTTTGACCCACACTAACTTAACTAGTGTAGATCGAGTTTGAGTCCTCAAAAAATAAAAAAAATTAAAGAAGTGGATGCCAGCCACGACGTCGTTTGAGTACTTGTGTGAAAAACTGAAAATACAGTATAAACAAGAAGGGCAGAATTGCAGAATTAAACTTTTTAAAAGAAAAAATGTCTTCAAATTTGGAATTGGAAGTGAGGTCTTCAGCTACAGTTCCTTCTCTGCAAGTTCCAACCTTTCATCATACCCCTTATTATTGGTACATTCTCTCTCTGTCTCTCTATTTCTCTGTGTGTGTGATTTTTTGGGGGTGGAGGGGTATGTGTGTGTATAGATTCTTGAATGATAGGCATAGCTGATGATGAATACTGTTTGTTTTTGAAATCTGATGCATAACTGATACCCTTTTCATTTGAAGACCTAATTAAGTTAAAATTGGTACTCTGTGTGTATTTTTTTTGCCTTTTTTAGGGGTGGGGCGTGTGAAAATGCATTCTTGAAATACAGACACAGCTGGTGATTACTGTTGTTTAGTGGGTGGGGTGGGAGGGGGGGGGGTAAAAATGCATTCTTGAAATACAGACATTGCTGGTGATTGGGCGGTGGGGGTGGAGTGTGTGTAAAAATGCATTCTTGAAATATAGACACAACTGGTGATTACTGTTGTTTGGGAGGGAGGTGGGTGGTGCTGTTTAAAAATGCATTCTTGAAATACAGGCATAGTGGTGATTACTGGTGTAACTCAGGTTCCTTCGGCATTGGTAGTCGATCCTATTTCTGGTAGGGGCAGTGGCCAAGTGAATCAGATTTTGACCATCATTTTCATATCCGTAATAGTGCGAAAAGAAGGCCCAGCTCCAGTTGTTAAAGAATAGTGTCTTTGAGTTTCTCGACCCTTTGACTGAGGATTAGTCAGTTCTATTTCTCGATGGGGCGGGGAAGGGATATTTGTTTTGGGGGTTGGGGTGTGTAAATGCATTCTTGAAATACCGACATAGCTGGTGACTACTGTTGTTTGGAGAGAGGTGGGGGTGGGGGGGTGGAGGTGGTTTGTAGTAATGCATTCTTGAAATGCAGATATAGCTGGTGATCAGTGTTGTTTTGGGGAGGGGGGGGGGGGCAGTGGTGATGTATAACAATGCATTCTTGAAATACAGACGTAGCTGGTGATTCCTGTTGTTTGGGGGAGGTGTGGGTGAGCGAGGTGGTGTATAAAAATGCTTATTCCTGAAATACAGACATAGCTGGTGATTACTGTTTGTTTATGATATCTGATGTACAAATGCTGATATCCTTCTCATTTAAAGACATAATTTAAGTGAATTCTACAGGCTGACCAGCTTTAGATCCTCAACCACAACATACCGTATGAAATCCCACAAGTGAGGTCTGGGGAGGATAGAGTGTACCATTCCTTACTCCTACCTCGTGGAGGTAGAGATGTTGCTTTCAAATGACCCTAGGCTCAAGTGTAGCAATTCAAATTATTTATGGAAAGAAAAAAATACTATAGGGAAGAAAACATGGCAACTAAAAAGGGAAGGAGTGCGGAGTATACAAAAAATAACAGTAACAACAATAGGATAGTGCGATAACCAAAACAAATAAACAACCATTGATGATAGATATCAAAAGCAAGCAACTACAAGCTTACAATTAATACTACAACAGATACCACCAAGCCTAAACCCGTCGAAAAGCAAGACAATGTTCCACTGCCTACTCTTCTTTTATGTAGTATGAAAATATACATGAAATTTGGTGCAGGAAAAATTGTATGGGCACCTTTTTTATACAAAAAATGTTTGTGGGGTTTGTAGTTGAGCCAAAAAATTCTTGGTAAATGTGAATTAATTAAAGGATTTAGCCTTAGTTTGCTTCAGTATGGTGTTACTTATGTAGGCTGAACTGATTTAGCTGATGGCTTTTGTTTGGGAAAGGGAGAGCTTTATTTTGTAATTTCATGATTTTTATAAATATCTGGTAATTTTGAACTTAAGTTATCTAATGAGACTTCAAGATATGAATTTGGGACTTGTCAATCTTTTATTTGGTAAAAGCAATACTGAAAGAGTAAAAAGGAAAAGAACTTGGCTATCTTTTATTTCATTATAGTTCTATGATTCATAGTATTTTTTTTCCTTATTGATCCCTTTGAATTCCATATTCGAAGTCGATTGGATCTATATTAAAAAGAATCGGTTCAATATACTTCTTATGTACCCATAGGTACAATATTGAATTTGTATCAAATTCCGGATCAATCTATGTTGAGTGATTGCCTTCATTATGTAGTTGCTACCAAGTACCACTATCTTTGCTTTTGGATCTTCCAAATCCTGCCCGTCGGAGATCCAGACCCATTTTTTCTAATCCTTTGGGAAAAATATTCATTCTCTTCCTAAAAATAGGAGGTAGAACCAACAAAGATTTCTTTTTCTGTTCATCCTTGACCTCACTCAAGAATTGTTTTTTATCCAATCCGCAGGAATTAATAGAAAATTCGAATCCTGTATAATACACCAGATCCGGCTCGGTTATTAATATAGTGAATAGATATTGAAAACTTTTTCAAAATTATGTGTAACTTGTATCCTCTCCTGTAACAAAAAAATGATTTTTGTTCAAGAATGAAATCTTATTGGAGCTCTCCATATCTAGTTCATCCTTTGAAACCATATCACATCCCGGATCTGATGAAATAGGATGAATTGAGACGGTATTTTGTAAGTATGTAATTATCTTGAATATATTAACCATTTCTTTATTTTGGGATCGCCTGGAAGGGACAAAAGAAAGATCTTGTTGTTTCTTTAACTTGGAGTATCTCTATGAGCATATTCCTGTAGTAATTCTTCGCCTGTCCTAAAGATAAATGTTCATAATGAAAAGGGAACTTTTGAAATCCCTAGAATCTATTTATGTAGAATTATTCAACCTAAGTACTTTCCTTTTCAAATTTGACATGTCTGTTTTTAATTTCCATTCACATTAAGCTTGCTTACTGAATATCTATAGAGGGTTCATATAATTGACTCGGATTGATCTGGATTTGAGGCATAGTTGATTGATTGAGAAAGATTACTAGCACTAACAATAAGTATTCTTCTGTTTGCTTTCTGTATTTACTTTCTATTACAGTGAGGAAAACATCTACCTGCTATGCAAAAAGCTATGTGATGACGGACTGGCAGATCCTGATGGTTCTGATCTGTTTGTTATTTTCATTTCCAATGAGAAGAAGCAGGCAACTACTCTTTGCTCTTCCTTTGGTTACTTGTTACTGTCTTAAGAAGTTCATTCCTTGCATTGATAATGATAGTTGTATAAGATCTGTTCCTCTACTTGTAATGGTAATGTATTGCGTTAAACTAACAAATGGTTTGATGGATAACAAAATAATGTGAACTGCAAGCCTTTGTTTGCAAACGGGATGTACTAACGTTTAGAACTTAATCTTTCAAATTTTGTTACCATTTGATAATTCTCTGTAATGCATTAATCAGTTCAGTCTTATCTCCCTGTCCCCGATACAGCAAAGTAAAAGGATGAAGGGAGACAATTAAATAAGTTAAAAATAAATTGGACGGTGAACATTCTTCGAAACTAAATCGATACAATACTATGAGTTCGTTTCTGGTGTACTATGGCTTTCTAACTTAGTTGTTTGAACAAGGAGAGCGACAGAATGGCTGACAGTTAAGTTGTACCTAGCATAATGTTTTTGGGGATGTTAATTAATAATTATATGCTTTCAGATTCCTCTGTGGCATCAGAAGGCTAGCCAGCGAGCGGAGGGAGTTGTTCTGTGGGACTATCATGTCATCTGTGTACAGGTTAGATTAACCTACTTTTTTTCTAGTATAAGCTGAAAATGGTTAACTATATGGTTTTTGTTTTTTCTCTACTATAGCTGTTGGCATTTCATGTCCTTGAGAAAATCTGTTTGGATGCTTGCAGAAAAAGAGAAATGAGAACTCTTCGTCACTAGTGTGGGATTTAGATTCAACCCTTCCGTTTCCATCACCTCTTGGCACTTATGTCTCTGACAGCATTCGTCCATCAATTCAGATATTTTCAGAATTCAAAAGGTAATAACTGTTCTAGCCCCAAAAAGATACATGATTTCTTGAATTTTTTGCTCTTAAACGATGAAGAACTGTTATTTCATTTTCTTTTATAGGAGCTAGATATTTCATATTTGCTCAAATTATAAGATTCTTGATATAGTGATACAAAAGTAGTTCTATTGCTCTTCTGTGTATTGTTTTTCTCCATTCCTTCCTGAAGTCAACCCAACCTTAAAATGTTTCTAACTTTTCGTAAAATTTATGCTCTACCTAGTGAATCTCATTTTTTGTTTATCTTTAAAAATTGATTTCACAAGTCCACCCTAAAGGGGTGGTCTCATTAAAGAAATGCTCTTTCACTGACCTTTTTCTGAAGAAGAAACCAGAGTATGTTTTTCTTCTGGTGCTAAGCAATGTTGCCAACATTGTGCTTGGAATAATAACTTACTGCAACCACATGAAAAACCAACTTTGGCCATTTCAGGTTTTTTCGAGTTGTGCATGCCCCTATATTCCTCCGACACTTCGCATCAGATAGAAGACATATGAAGGATTCTGCTGGAAACTGGACTGCTGATCCGCCATCATATGAAGCTATTGTTGCTGAAGGTAAAATGCAGGAAATAAAAGTTTGCAAGATTATGCTTTTGTCATTTGTTGGTACATTTGGGAGATAAAGATAACTTTGTTCCTTCGATTAATATTTTTATCCCGTAACTACTCAAATGCCGACTCTAATTTGATTATTCTTTTGTTATTTTTGCCAAAGTTCATCAATTTCATGATAAATATCTCAAAAAGGAATGACATTTTTGCTTGATAGTCAATTAGTTTGCTCTATATAACCTTTTGATTTGTACACTTAAACAAATTTGGAGGTGGATATCGTGCATCAAAAGTTGAAATACGTCGTTCTATGCCATACCAAACTGACTCGAAGTTCGAATATCCCCTGCTGGTTTTATTTCCAATTATCTGACTCGTTTTATGTAGTGTCACTTTTCATAGTTAACTTATGGAATAGAACATATAGGAACCAGTAGAACTAAGCCTTTTGAATATATTTTCATTCGTTAAAATTGAATCGAGGAGCACATTTGCATTACCTAATGATATCTGATTGGTACTTTGTATGATTTTGGGTCATTTGGTACAATTAGTGAGAAAATATGAATCCCTCTCGCTTGCTCTAGTTACGATTTTTGTTTTCATTCTGCCTTTTGCTTGTACAGATGGAGCTGTACACAACCTGAACGAGTACATTACAGTCTCTCCCGATGATGTAGTGAAGAATGTGGAAGCTGATACCGTCAATGTTGTTCTCTCCGAGAAACTTGGTGTAGTAATTGGTGAAGATGATTTGTTGGGATTTTTCTCTTTGATTTCCTGATGAGAGTTGAGAAAAACTTGCTAGCTTGAAAGATGAAATGATGATCTTGGATTTTTACATGTAAAAAGAAAAAGAAAGTGTCTTGTGAGAGTTTTGCAAATGGTATGGAAAATATTCTTGTGTTAGACAAGTTTTTTTCTTTTGGGAGTTATTTTATTTTATAGAACTTGTATAGACATTTTGATGCCCGGCCCTTCCCCGACCCCGTGCATAGCAGGAGCTTAGTGCACCGGCTTCTTTTTTTTTATTTTTACACACATTTTCTTTTGTTGGTGAACATGGTTGAATGAGGAATATTATTTAGTACAGTGATTTCTTCAAAATTATACTTTC
Organism: Solanum peruvianum; assembly: GCA_027705065.1. Lineage (NCBI taxonomy): Eukaryota > Viridiplantae > Streptophyta > Magnoliopsida > Solanales > Solanaceae > Solanum > Solanum peruvianum. The sequence goes on along the minus strand of JAKWJD010001758.1, from coordinate 6,480,688 downwards.
ATGTGAGCAGTTTCATAGCTACATTCTTCTTTTTTTTTATAAACACAAGTGGTCGGGTTAGTTTTCGTGTATCTTGACTATTCCGTTGATTATTTGATATCTCCGGTTACTATAAGTAATAGATAACTCTGTACGTGAAGGCTTAGATACGTGATACAAAAATATCATTTAAAGGCCTTTTGATGGTACTTGGTTGAATTCTGATCTTAAATGTTTTTATATGTTCGCGATAGAGGGCGGGCCAAAGAAGGCTAGTCAAAGAAAAGACTTGCGGATTTTTATGTTGACAAATTGTTGAAAAAGTGGCATACATGACGCTTTAGGCGAATAGTATTGAAATGAAACATAAAAGTAAAAGAACTCTATAAGACGTAACTAAAGTAAAAAAAAAAATGAATATTATGGACATGAACAATGACATGTTTACACAATACTAACACATAGAAAACACTATTCATAATCTTATTTCATGTGGATTATTTATTTTTAATATGTTTCGAAAAAAAAAATATATTTCTTCATTCGAAAAGTCCTTTTTAACTTTGAACTTCTAGTGTTCGACTTAAATGACATGCTCTGATAGTCATATAAATATAAAATAATTATTTGATTTTCTTTTTTGCTTTCTCTTTGAAGTGGGAAAGGACTATATATTTGTCTAGTTTTGATGAGTCTGACAATATGTATTTTAAACCATAAGTTCTAAAGATATTTTTTTGTTATAAGATACACGTTTTATTACCTTATTAAATTATATGTGCATTCAAGTATCATATCAAAATAAACAAGTGCTATTATTTCCATCAGTCGTACACTACATCAAAATTATTATTATTAGTAATTATTTTTTAATTGTCACTAAATATGTAGTTTTAGCAGCCATTAATATTCTTTGTGACATTGATTCTAATGACACTTAACTAATTCCGTTAAAGACTTTAACATCATTTATTAATGTCTATGTTGACAATTTAAGCCCATTTTTCACTAACCCGCCCAAATAGGCCATCAAATATGGATTGAAAGAGTGATTTTAATTATGGGTAATATTTGGGATTATACCTGTATTTTACCCATTAAATTATGGGTATATTATAGGTAAAATACGGGTCAAATATGAGTACTGTAAGTTTTTCTCCAAATTTACAATAACATTGTGTTACAAAGTTTTTAGAAGTGATTTTTTAAACTTTCTGTCACGACCCAAAATGAGCCGCGAGTGGCACCCACACTTATTCTACTATGTGAGCGAACCAACCAATCTAAACCCAACATTTCAACCATAATAAACAGAATATAATGCGGAAGACTTAAAACTCATTAATGAAAATCGATTAAATAACTTCAAAAAACTCAATACTTATTATCCCCAAAATCTGGAAGTCATCACCACAAGAACATCTATTCTCAAATTACTAAATCTAAGAGTATCTAAGAAGCTAAAATAAATAAAAAGCTAGTCCATGCCGGAATTTCAAGGCATCAAGACATGGAGAGAAAGATCCAGTCAAGCTAGAAGCAATAGCTCACCCTGAAATCTGGCGTGATGAAGACTGGCTAGAGTTGCGTTTGAGTTGAAGACGATGGCACGTTTGCTGCACTCCACAATTAACAAAGGAAAACAAATACAAGTAGAGGTCAGTACAAGGCACAAGTACTGAGTAGGTATCATCGGCCAACTCAAAATAGAAAGCAATATGTGTCAGATAATAACATAAAATCAACTAATATTCTTAACAGGCGATAACAACAATTACCATAACCCTTGGTCACAACACCAAGCACATCTATGAGGACTCAAGCCTCCACACCCTACTCATTTGGGAGACAAGTTCTTTAGATTGAGTGTATTAACATATTTCAAGATTCATTCTCTTTACTATCCTGGTGTCGGAATGTGACACTCTGCTCCATATACTCTCCTGGTGTCGGAACGTGACACTCCGATCCATATACTATCCTGGTGTCGGAACGTGACACTCCGATCCATATACTATCCTTGTGTCGGAACGTGACACTCCGATCCATATATTATTCTGGTGTCGGAACGTGACACTCCGATCCATATACTATCCTGGTGTCGGAACGTGACACTCCGATCCATATACTATCCTGGTGTCGGAACGTGACACTCCGATCCATATACTATCCTAGGGTCGGAACGTGACACCCGATCCTCTAATCTCATTACTTTAGTTCATCAAGCCTTCTTTTATACCAAGGCATCATCATTAACAAAGTAAATTTAGGATTTAAGATTCACAGCCTCATCTTACCAACCCATTACAATTACATCATCACATCATACAAGCACACAATTAAACATATAGAAGACTTTACAATACTACCCAATACATATCATTCGCTATTAAGAGTTTACTATGAGATAGCATAAATCATAACCTACCTCCACCGAAGAATCGCGATCAAACAAGTTATCTTCCCAAAACCTTTGCTTTCCTTGCGTTTCTTCTTTTCTTTCTCGATCGTTTCTCTCTTCTCTCTGTTCTTTCTGTTTTTCTTATTCAAACCCTTTTTCTTTTACCCTAATTGTCATATAATTAAGTATAAAAGATGATAAAAATAACCCACTAATTATTTCAAGGTTATCTCCTTTAACCCCCAAGTAATTGAATTATTAACATTAATCCACTAACTTTATAATTATAAGCATGAATAGTCTAAAATGCCCCTTAAAAATTTTTAACAGAAATCCGACCTAGTCAGGGTTACGCAACATGTGACGGTCCGTCATGGCTGTGACGGTCCGTCCTGCAGGTCCGTCACAAAGTTCAGAGAGTTAATTATGTGGAAAAATTTGTGACGGTCCGTCCTGCAGGTCCGTCACAAAGTTCAGAGAGTTAATTATGTGGAAAAATTTGTGACGGTCCGTCCTGCCATTCCGTCACGAAGTTTAGAGAGTCGATTTCAGTACCCAAATTTCAGAATTCTAAGTGTTTTTGAACGAGACCCCCTCGACGGTCCGTCGTGCCCATGACGGTCCGTCATGGGATCCGTCGACCCAGACAGTTTTTACCAGAATAAACTCTACTGCTCAAAACGACTAAATAGGTCGTTACAATAGATACCAATTTACCCATCGTTCGTCCTCGAACAATCACAAGAAGAAAAACAAGGGCGAAAAGGAGTACCTGAATCTGTAAACAGGTGTGGGTATCTTTCTTGCATATCAGCCTCCTTCTCCCAAGTGAACTCTTCAACTAGTCGATTCTTCCATTGAACTTTGATGGATGCAATCTCCCTTGATCTCAACTTGCGAATTTCTCTATCTAGAATGGCAACAGGATCCTCCTCATAAGACAAATTCTCGTCAAGCAGAACCGAATCCCAACGAATGATGTAGTTTCCATCCCCATGGTATCTTTTCAACATAGACACATGAAATACCGGATGCACTTCTGACAGTCCTGGAGGCAAGGCTAATTCATAAGCCACCTCCGCTACTCGCTTAAGTACTTCAAATGGTCCAATATACCTTGGGCTTAGCTTACCCCTTTTACCAAACCGCATCACCCCTTTCATGGGTGAAACCTTCAGCAAGACTTGTTCACCCTCCATGAACTCCAAGTCTCTAACCTTTCGATCTGCATATTCATTTTGCCTACTTTGAGCCGCTAAAAGCTTTTCTTGAATAGATTTCACCTTCTCTAATGAATCCCTCAAAAGATCAGTACCCCAAGGTCTAACCTCAAATGCATCAAACCAACCAATGGGAGACCTACATCTCCTCCCATACAGTGCCTCAAATGGAGCCATATAAATACTTGAGTGATAGCTATTGTTGTAGGAGAACATTGCTAAGGGTATAAGTGGCAGCGGAACCGGTACCTACCGGTTCCCGGTCCGGTCCGTCCCGTACCGATTCAGTACCGGTTAGTACCTGTTAGGGTTTGAGTTTTCCGGTTCTGGGACAGGAACCGGGACGGAAATTATGGGTATCCGGTTTTTACCGGTTCCGGTAATTACCGGTCAGGTCCGGTCGGTCCGGTTTAATTTTTTTTTAAATAGAGCCGTTACTAGATTGTTTTTTAATATTGTTGTATTAAATTTAATTTTTGATACTAGATTGTTTTTTAAATAGAGCCGTTACTAATTTGTTTTTTAATATTGTTGTATTAAATTTAATTTTTGATATAGTCAATTTTAAATTTTATAACTTTAAAGTTTAAATTCAAAAATTTCAAAATTTAGAGTTTGAAAATTAAATTCTATAACTTTAAAATTTGAATTTTAAATTTTCAAACTTTAAAAGTTTGAATTTAAAGTTTGAAAATTTAAATTTGAAACTTTAAAATTTTGAAAATTTTAAATTAAAACTTTAAAGTTTATAACTTTAAAAATTTAAATTTAACTTTAAAATTTAAATTTAAAATTTTCAAACTAGTTTGAATTTAAAGTTTGAAAATTTAAATTTATAACTTTAAAGTTTGAAATTTAAATTATAATAAAAATTAGATTCAATTAATTTTTTTTTTAAATTCTGTTCGTCCCGGATACCGGTCCGGTCCGGTCTAGTACCGGTTTATTACCGGACCGGGACGGAACATTAGCAATTTTACCGGTTTCCCGGACCGGTCCGGTTCCGATTTCGGAACTAAACCGGTACACGCAGTACCGGTTCCGTACCGGTTCCGGTAATTACCGGTCTGGTTTTGCCGGTTCCGGTACCACTGCCACACTTAGCTAAGGGTAAGAAGTTATCCCAATGGCCACCAAATTCTATCACACATGCACGAAGCATATCCTCCAACACTTGAATCGTTCGCTCAGACTGACCATCGGTTTGAGGGTGAAATGCAGTACTAAGATCCAACTTAGTACCTAATTCAGCATGAAATGTTCTCCAAAATTTAGAAGTAAACTGCGTACCTCTATCTGATATGATGGAAAGTGGAACTCCATGCAATCAAACAATTTCTGAGATATAAAGTTTGGCTAACTTCTCCGCATTGTAAGTCACCTTGACCGGAATGAAGTGAGCAGACTTAGTTAATCTGTCCACAATTACCCAAATAGAATCAAACTTTCCCAATGTCTTTAGAAGACCAACCACGAAGTCCATTGCAATTCTCTCCCACTTCCATTCAGGAATGGGCATTCTCTGAAGTGTTCCTCCGGGCCTCTGGTGTTCATACTTTACTTGCTGACAATTTGGAAATTTGGCAACAAAATCAACAATGTCACGCTTCATTCTACCCCACCAAAAGTGTTGCTTTAGGTCACGGTACATCTTGGTTGAACCAGGATGTATAAAATATCCAGAACTATGAGCCTCTGTGAGGATGGTGTGGATCAAATCATCAATACGGGCCACACATACCTTTCCCTTAATCCTCAAAACACCTTCCTCATCAATTATTGCTTCTTTAGCCTCTCCTCGCAATACCATATCCCGAATTCGGCTTAGTTTCTCATCATCAAACTTTTTTCCCTTGATCTTGTCAAGAAAAGAAGATCTTGCCTCCACACAGGACAAAAATACTCCTTCCTCTAGTATTTCCAGTCTAATAAAGTCGTTAGCCAAATTTTGGACTTCTCTAGCCAATGGGCGTCTAGAAACTTGTAAGTGGGCTAAACTACCCATGCTCCCTGCTTTTCTACTTAAAGCATCAGCCACCACATTTTCTTTCCCTGGGTGATATAGAATAGTAATATCATAGTCCTTCAACAGCTCCATCCACCTCCTCTGTCTCAAATTCAAGTCTTTCTGGGTAAAGACATACTGTAGACTACGATGATCTGTGTAGACTTCATACTTGACCCCATATAGATAATGTCTCCATTGTTTTAATGCAAACACAACTGCAGCCAATTCCAAATCATGGGTCGAATAGTTATGTTCGTGCACCTTTAGTTGCCTTGAAGCATAAGCGATTACATTCCTCTCTTACATTAGCACCGCACCCAAACCCGAATAGGATGCATCACAGTAAACAATGAAATTCTTACCCTCTACTGGCAAGGTAAGGATAGGTGCCGTAGTCAGGAAGGTCTTGAATTTCTGAAAGCTTTCCTCACATTCATCCGACCATACAAATGGAACATTCTTCTTAGTCAAGTTCGTCAATTGGGAAGCAATAGAATAGAATCCCTTGACAAATCGACGGTAGTAGCTTGCTAAACCAACAAAGCTCCTTACTTCTGACACATTAGTAGATCTTACCCAATTCTTCACTGTTTCAATCTTAGAAGGATCCACCATCACTCCATCCTTAGAAACCACGTGCCCCAAGAAGGACACTGAATCTAGCCAAAACTCACACTTGGAGAATTTGGCATAAAGCTTTTTCTTCCTCAACAACTCCAATACCATTCTCAAATGCTCCTCATGTTCCTTCTTACTCTTGGAGTATTTCAGTATATCATCAATAAATACGATCACAAAGAGATCCAGATATGGCTTAAAAATATCGTTCATCAAGCTCATGAAAGCAGCATGGGCATTCGTAAGACCTAAAGACATTACTACGAATTCGTAATGCCCATACGTGGTTCGAAAAGCAGTCTTTGGCACATCCGTTGCCCGTATTTTCAATTGATGATAACCGGATCTCAAGTCAACCTTAGAGAAGACACAAGCACCTTGTAACTGATCAAACAAGTCATCAATGCGAGGAATGGGGTACTTGTTCTTAATAGTTCCCTTGTTAACTGCCGGTAGTCTATGCACATCCGAAAACTCCCATCCTTCTTCTTCACAAATAACACTGTAGCACCCCAAGGGGAAGCGCTTGGTCTAATGAAGCCTTTACTTAACAACTCTTGAAGTTGGGCCTTTAACTCCCTTAACTTTGCTGGAACCATTCTATAAGGGGGTATGGAAATGGGGCGAGTATCCGGCTCCAGATCAATGCAAAAGTCAATATCCCTATCCGGTGGCATACGAGGAAGGTCTGCAGGGAACACATCCAGAAACTCACGGACTATCGGAACAGACTCAATTGAAGGTACTTGGGTAGTATCATCCTTGAGGTGTGCCAAGAACGTTAAACACCCTTTACTAACCATTCTCTTAGCACGAAGAAAGTAGATGATACGAACTGGAGTGGAAGTGTAGTCACCCTCCCACACTAACAGATCTGTCCCAGGCTTGGCCAACGTTACAGTTTTAGCATTACAATCTAAGATTGCAAAATTTGGAGAAAGCCAAGTCATACCCAGAATTACATCGAAATCAACCATTTCTAAAATAACCAAGTCTACATGAGTATTGCTCCCCACAAAAGTCACCAGACAAGACCTATATACCTTTTCAACTATCACAGACTCACCCACCGGAGTAGAAACACGAATAGGCATGTCAAGAAATTCACAATGTAAATTAAGACCAGTAGCAAATGAGGAAGATACATATGAAAATGTGGAGCCAGGATCAAATAATACAAAAGCCATGCAATCACAGACCAAAAGATTACCTGTGATAACAGCATCAGATGTCTCCGCTTCAGACCGGCTGGGGAAAGCGTAACAATGGGCCCTGTCGCCTGTCTGCCCGTTGCCCCTACCATGTTGTGCTGTAGTGGCTCCAGTTTGCCTGTCACCCTGGCCGTTTTGGTGACCACCATTACCTCGGCCACCACGTCCTCCAGAATGACGGCCTCTTCCATGACCACCTCTACCTCTAACTATTTGAGGCATGTAACACTGTTTTGGACAATACCTCTTAATGTGTCCAGTCTCCCCACATCCATAACACTCTATGGATTCAAGCATAGGTCTCTGTGAGAATGACGAAGTCTGGGGCTAACCTCCAAACTCGGAGAAGTGTTGACCGGTCTGCGGTGGACCCCCAACTACAGTCTGCAGTGAAGACTGAATAGGTCGGGCTGGATAACCTCCGGAACCCTGCCCTCTGGAGTAAGAACCATTAAAATCACCTTCCTTACGAAACCTTTTAGATGTCTATGCCATGGTGAAGTCATCTGGCTTCACTCCCTCTACCTCTATCACGAAGTCTACCACTTCCTGAAAGGATTTTGCTGTAGCTACTACCTGTAAGGCTGAAATCCACAAATCTGACCTCAATCCCTTCACAAAACGGCGAATCCACTCTTGTGTACTGAAACAAAGCTGGGTGTCACACCTGGATAATGCACGAAACTTAGCCTCATATGCAGTAACCGACATCCTGCCTTGCTCTAGGCTCAAGAACTCATCTTTCCTCCTATCCCTCAAGGTCCGGGGGAGATACTTCTCCATAAAAAAGCTAGAGAATGACGCCCAAGTCATAGGTGGTGTCTGTGCGGGTTGACACTCAACATGTGACTGCCACCACATTTTGGCATTTCCCTGAAACAGATAGGTTACAAACTCAACGCCAAATCGTTCCACTATGCCCATTTTATGTAGTAACTCATAACAATCAACCAGAAAATCGTAAGCATCCTCAAATTCAACACCCTTGAAGCCTGGAGGTTTCAATTTCAAGAACTTACTGAAAAGTTCATGCTGATAACTTGTCATTATAGGCCCTGTAGTCAAACGAGGAAACGTGCCTATTTCCAATGAGGCATCCATGCGGGGAGCCTCAGCAGCGGCCTGTCGTACTTCTGGAACCTGAAGTGCTGGTGCAGAAAACACTGGAGGTGTCTGGCCTTGATCAGATAGCCCGCTAAGATAAGCAAGAACTTGATTAATCATCTCTGGGGTAGGTTGGGGTGGTAATTCCTCATTCTGCTATGTGAGCGAACCAACCAATCTAAACCCCAACATTTCAACCATAATAAACAGAATATAATGTGGAAGACTTAAAACTCATTAATGAAAATCGATTAAATAACTTCTAAAAACTCAATACTTATTATCCCCAAAATCTGGAAGTCATCACCACAAGAACATCTATTCTCAAATTACTAAATCTAAGAGTATCTAAGAAGCTAAAATAAATAAAAAGCTAGTCAATGCCGGAATTTCAAGGCATCAAGACATGAAGAGGAAGATCAAGTCCAAGCTAGAAGCAATAGCTCACCCTGAAATCTGGCGTGATAAAGACTGGCTAGAGTTGCGGTTGAGTTGAAGATGATGGCACGTTTACTACACTCCACAATTAACAAAGGAAAACAAATACAAGTAGGGGTTAGTACAAGGCACAAGTACTGAGTAGGTATCATCGGCCAACTCAAAATAGAAAGCAATATGTGTCAGATAATAACATAAAATCAACTAATATTCTTAACAGGCGACAACAACAATTACCATAACCCTTGGTCACAACACCAAGCACATCTATGAGGACTCAAGCCTCCACACCCTACTCATTTGGGAGACAAGTTCTTTAGATTGAGTGTATTAACATATTTCAACATTCATTCTCTTTACTATCCTGGTGTCGGAACGTGACACTCCGATCCATATACTCTCCTGGTGTCGGAACGTGACACTCCGATCCATATACTATCCTGGTGTCGGAACGTGAAACTCCGATCCATATACTATCCTGGTGTCGGAACGTGACACTCCGATCCATATACTATACTAGTGTCGGAACGTGACACCCGATCCTCTAATCTCATTACTTTAGTTCATCAAGCCTTCTTTTATACCAAGGCATCATCATTAACAAAGTAAATTTAGGATTTAAGATTCACAGCCTCATCTTCCCAACCCATTTCAATTACATCATCATATCATACAAGCACACAATTAAGCATATAGAAGCCTTTACAATACTACCCAATACATATCATTCGCTATTAAGAGTTTACTATGAGATAGCATAAACCATAACCTACCTCCACCGAAGAATCGCGATCAAACAAGCTATCTTCCCAAAACCTTTGCTTTCCTTGCGTTTCTTCTCTTCTTTCTCGATCGTTTCTCTCTTTTCTCTCTGTTCTTTCTGTTTTTCTTATTCAAACCCTTTTTCTTTTACCCTAATTGTCATATAATTAAGTATAAAAGATGATAAAAATAACCCACTAATTATTTCAAGGTTATCTCCTTTAACCCCCAAGTAATTGAATTATTAACATTAATCCACTAACTTTATAATTATAAGCATGAATAGTCCAAAATGCCCCTTAAAAACTTTTAACAGAAATCCGACCTAGTCAAGGTTACGCAACCTGTGACGGTCCGTCATGGCTGTGACGGTCCGTCCTGCAGGTCCGTCACAAAGTTCAGAGAGTTAATTCTGTGGAAAGATTTGTGATGGTCCGTCGTGCCAACGACGGTCCGTCCTGCCATTCCGTCACGAAGTTCAGAGAGTCCATTTCAGTACCCAAATTTCAGAATTCTAAGTGTTTTGGAACGAGACCCTCTCGACGGTCCGTCGTGGGATCCGTCGACCTAGACAGTTTTTACCAGAATAAACTCTACTGCTCAAAACGACTAAACAGGTCGTTACACTTTCATATATGGGTCCCTATCAATATTTCAACTCTCGACCTCCACCCCACGCTTCCCAAAAAAAAATTAAAGTTTATTTTTAAAAAATATTTTGAACTTCAAAATTCATTTTTTTCACCCGTACCCTTGACCCCTCCCCCAATGCACCCCCATCCCAAAAAACTAAAAATTTAAGTTTATTTTTTAAAAAATATTTTCAACTTCAAAATTTTATTTTTTCATGTCTACCATCGTCCCCAATCACCCCCACCCCCACTCCCACCCCCACCCAAAAATAAATTAAGTTTGTTTTAAAAAAAATTTTTAACTTCAAATATTTATTTTTTCACCCTACCCTAGACCCACCCCACCCCAACCATCGTGCCCCCACCCCATACCCCCAACCAACCCCCGCCCTTCAAAAATATTAAGTTTGTTTAAAAAATACTTTTAACTTCAAATGTTGTCACCCTACTCTTGATCACCCCACTAGCCCCCTATCAGCCCCCCTCCCCTCCAACCCTTAGTTTTTTTAAAAGTATTTTTTTTACTTTTATAATAAAATAAAACTAAATGAAGCATTTTCAGCAAATTTCATCTAAAAAAAACTAAAATATTTTCTCCATATTAAATTCTTAAGTAAAGAACTATTTATTCATGAAATATGGGTAAAATATATTAGAGATCATAACAAAGAGATTGTAAATAATTAACTTGATTAGTTGATAGTTAGTTAAGTTGACATGATAGTTAGTTAGGATATTGAGAAGATTCTAGAAGATGGTTTTCTTGTAAAAAAGTCACTTAGTACATGTCTATATATGTAGAGAGTAATACAATGTAGAGGAACTGATCAATATGAAATTGAGATTAATTCTTCCTCTATAATTCAATTGTGCAATTGGATTCAGTTTTTATCATGGTATCAGAGCTTAGGGATTGAGAATCGTTATTCTACGTTAAATTTTATAGCTTAAAGTTGATCATCAATGGCGAAAAAGATAGATCATGATCATCCTCAGTTTCTGGGATCTTTCGATGTACCAGGGGCAGTGCAAATTGGGATACAACTTACTGAAATGGAGAATTATACGCTATGGAGTCGGGCGATGCAATTGAATTTGCTCACGAAGAAAAAATTAGGACTCATCGATGGCAACATCAAAAGAGATGGTTTCACGACTGAAATTGAGAAGAAGCAATGGGACAGATGCAATGCAATGGTACCGTCATGGATTATGAGCAATGTTAGCAAGGATTTGGTCAGTGGAATTCTTTTTTGATCAAATGCAGCTCAAGTTTAGTTGGATCTGCGGGAACGATTTGATCAAGTCAATATGTCCAGAATTTTTCATCTTCACAAAGCCATAGTTACACATACTCAAGGTATTTCCCCTGTTTCAGTCTATTATACAAAGCTGAAAGATCTTTGGGATGAATTCGATTCAATAGTTCCTCCTCCATCCTGCGAATGTGTTAGATCGAGGGATTATTCTGATAATATGGGTAGGCAAAAGTTATTGCAATTTCTTATGGGATTGAATGAAAGCTATGCACAAGCTAGAAGTCAGATACTTATGCTAAATCCACCACCCAGTGTCAATCAATGTTATGCCATGATTGTACCAGATGTGAGTCAACGTGCACTAACTGGTGAATATTCTGGTGGAGGCATCACTGATCCTACTGCATTATTGACAAATAAATCAGGTAGTTATCAATTTGGAGGATCAGGTTCTAGAGGAAAAGAAGGTAGAGGTTATGGATCTAGTCGTCAACAAAGAGGAAGTGGTTCTTATTGTGATTATTGTGAGATGAGAGGACATACTAGAGAGGATTGTAACAAATTAAAGCACTGTACTCATTGTAATATGCAGGGTCATACAAAGGATATATGTTTTCAATTAATTGGATATCCTTCGGATTGGAAAGGAAAGAAAAGGGTTAATATTGTACAAGCTTCAAGTGGAACACAAGCAGAAGGGATTTCACAAATGCAAGGGCAACAGAGATCTGAAGTTGAATCATACAATCATCAGCAGCCTCAATTTGGACCAAGCACAAGTAGAGGAGTTGGACCTGTTTCTTACTTCACGCCAAATCAATATAATCAAATATTACAAGTGCTGAAGAAACACAACATGAATGAGGTTAATGCAAATATGGCAGGTACATTTGCAGGTACTTCTCTTTGTAATATTGCAGCTAATTGTTCTTCAGATTGGATAGTGGATAGTGGAGCGTCTAATCACATGGTTAGAGATCTTACCTTATTGAAACCTGGATCCTCAGTAAATAATCCAGGTAGGGTTCAATTAGCTAATGGTGACACAACACTCATTACCAATTCAGGCAGTTCTCAACTTAAAGGAGGTGATGTTATAGAAGATGTTTTATGTGCGCCTGATTTTAAGTTCAATCTCTTATCAGTGTCAAAACTGACTAAGGAACTGAATTGTTGTGTTGTATTTTATCCTGATTTCTTCTTCATTCAGGATCTCTTCACTGGGAAAGTGAAGGAGATTGGTGAAGAGGTAGATGGATTGTACATGTTGAAGAATCAAGATCGATTTTCACATAGATCAAGGTCATTTATTGCAGCAAGAGGATGTGAGGATGAAGTATTGTGGCATCAAAGATTAGGCCATGTGCCTTTGAATGTGATTAGAAAAATCAGTATGCTTAAGCTCAATAAGAGTTATGTCATGAGTCATTGTGATGTATGTCCATTATCAAGACAAATTCAACTTCCCTTTCATGCTAGTAGCAATATAAGTACTAGATGTTTTGCTCTAATTCACATGGATCTATGGGGGCCTTATAAAGTCTCTACACATAATAACATGAGATTTTTTCTTACATTAGTTGATGATCATTCCAGATGGACGGGTATTTTTGCTTCATCTCAAGTCAAATGTTTCCACTATACATCGACAATTTATTTTGATGGTTAAAACTCAGTTTGATATACAAAATTAAGGCTGTGAGATCAGATAATGGAGGGGAGTTCTTCAATTCTCAATGTGCTGATTTGTTCACTAATCATGGAATCATACATCAGAGTTCTTGTCACACACACCTCAACAGAATGGTGTGGTGGAAAGAAAACATAGACACATCTTGGAAACAGCTAGAGTAATCAGATTTCAAGGATATATACCTATTAGATTCTGGGGAGAGTGCATATCAACAGCTGTGCACATTATCAATAGAATGCTTTTATCTGTTTTGCATAATGTATCTCCTTTTGAGGTGCTATTTGGAAAACAACCTAATATATGGTACATGAGAATCATAGGGTGTCTATGTTATGCTACAAATACACAAAAGATAGATAACTTCGGTTCAAGGGCAACTAAATCTGTCTGGATGGGATATGGAACTACACAGAAAGGCTACAAATTGTATGATCTTGAACATCATATTTTCTTCATCAGTCGAGATGTGATCTTCACTGAAAATATTTTTCCTTTTCATTCTTATTCTACAGATGTTTTGCAGTCTCATTCTACAGATGTTTTGCATGATACTGATGATCTAGAATTGGAGTCTGCACCTTCATCTATGGAAGATAGCCAAGCAGAAATTTCTAGGAATGCCAATGTTGTTGAAGATTACACAGCTCATTTACCTACAGTAGAGATAGCTCCCACTTATAATGTGCCAGGTTTAGAAGGAAATCACATGGATAATCATGTTGTAATGACACAGAGGAGGTCCAGCAGATCAAGCAAGGCTCCATTATGGCAGCAAGATTTTGTTCTAACAAAATCAGGGAAATATAAATAGTTAAATTACTTCTACTCTATCTCAGATAACATTGATTATAGTGGTCTTTCAAGGTCATATCGATGTTATATTGCCAACTCTTCAATGGAGAAAGAACCAAGTACTTATCATCAGGCTATGAAAGATGAAAGGTGGGTTCAAGCTATGAAGGAGGAGATTAAGGCACTTGAAGATAATAAGACATGGGAACTTGTTGAATTACCTATTGGTAAAAAGGCCATTGGTTGCAAATGGGTGTATAAGATCAAGTACAAAGCTGATGGAAAGGTTGAAAGGTTCAAGGCTAGGTTGGTGGCTAAGGGTTATAATCAAAAGGAAGGATTAGATTACCATGAAACTTTCTCACCTGTTGTTAAAATGGTGACAGTGAGAACAGTGTTATCTGTAGCAGCAGCAAAAGGATGGAATGTTCAACAAATGGATGTTTATAATGATTTTCTACAAGGAGATCTAATGGAAGAAGTATATATGCAATTACCTCAGGGATTTCAATCTAATGAGAAAAGAAAAGGTCAAGGTTTGGTATGCAAACTGATTAAGTCTCTTTACGGACTTAAGCAAGTCTCAAGACAATGGAATGTTAAGCTAACAAATGCCTTGATTAAAGCAGGTTTCCAACAAAGTCATCTTGATTATTCCCTCATGACCAAGAAAGTTAGAGATGACATTGTAGTTGTTCTTATATGCGTGGATGACTTGCTTGTGACAGGAAGCAGTTGCCAAATGATAGAAGAGACAAAGTAGGTTCTAAAGGATCATTTTAGAATAAAAGATCTAGGAGATCTTAGATTTTCTAGGCATTGAATTTGCTAGAAATTCAGAAGGAATATTGATGCACCAAAGGAAATATGCATTAGAATTGATTTCAGATTTGGGGTTAGGGAGTTCTACACCTATATCTACACCTACAGAATTAAATTTGAAACTTACTACACCTGAGTTTGATGATTTAGTTGGAGATGAATCTGATTCACTTTTATTAGATCCTGGTGAATATCAGAGATTAGTTGGGAGGTTACTATATCTTACTCTCACCAGGCCAGATATATCTTATGCAGTTCAAAGTCTCAGCCAATTCATGCAGGCTCCTAAAGTTTCTCATATGAATGCTGCCATCAGAGTAGTGAAATATGTTAAGCAATCACCAGGATTTAGGATATTATTGACAACACAATCCAAATCCACAGAGTCTCTTCAGGCATATTCTGATGCTGATTGGGGATCATGTGTTAATTCTAGAAGATCAATTACTGGTTACATAATCAAGTATGGAGATTCTCCAATATCTTGGAAATCCAAGAAGCTGTCTACTATTTCCAGAAGCTCTGGTGAAGCAGAGTATAGGAGTCTGGCCTCCACTGTTGCAGAGATTACTTGGATTATTGGTTTGTTCAAAACATTGGATGTACAATTGATGTTACCTGTTTCATTGCATTGTGATGGCAAAGCAGCTATTCAGAGTGCTGCTAATCCAGTGTTCCACGAGAGAACAAAACATATTGATATTGATTGTCATTTTATGAGAGAAAAAGTGTCAAAGGTCTTTTGGTTTTACAATACTTATGCTCATCTGAACAGCCAGCTGCTATCCTAACTAAAGGACTAAGCAAACATCAACATTTTCATCTTATTTCCAAGCTAGGAATGAAGAACATCTTCATATCTTCTAGCTTGAAGGAGGCTATTAGATATTATAACAAAGAGATTGTAAATAATTAACTTGATTAGTTGATAGTTAGTTAAGTTGACATGATAGTTAGTTAGGATATTGAGAAGATTCTAGAAGATGGTTTTCTTGTAAATAAGTCACTTAGTACATGTATATATATGTAGAGAGTAATACAATGTAGAGGAACTGATCAATATGAAATTGAGATTAATTCTTCCTCTATAATTCAATTGTGCAATTGGATTCAGTTTTTATCAAAATATGGGTAAACTAGTATTTTATCTAACCCATTTTTCTCATATCAAATATGGACGGGTTGAATAATTATCCATTTTATGTTTACACATTTTCAACCCGCCCACATTTGACCCTACCCGCCTATTTACCACCACTAATTACCGCCAAAAATTATTTGTGTTGTAGTAATAGTAGGTTGATTTCCATGAATTTTATGGGCCAAATAATACCATCAGACACTGTAGGGGTAGTAAGTAGTACTCCACAACGAAAAAAAAAATTTAACCTTATTCTAGAATGGACATATAGATATTGATGCAATAAAAAAAATTGAGAGACCTCAAGCATAAATAAGCTATCAATAGAAATTGTTTTACTTAGAACTATTTTATATAAATCTAGATTAATCGAGCTTTAAAATAAATATCAAATCATCGAGTAGAACATCTTTATATAACTATAGGCCAAAATAATTCTCCTATGAATTGTGAGATAAGCGGTAATAATTGATTCAAAGGTCTCTATTGCACCTAAGTGTCACAATGACTCAATGAATGCTGTATTTTGTTTCTTTTTTTCATCATTGGGTTGGGCACTTTGAACTAATAATTTATTTTTTTATAATCATGAAAACTTTAGTTACTAATTGTATTTTATTTTAAAATATAAATTACATATCCTTTTTGGCTAAAAATAAAATCTATAAATTATAATATTTATCTGTTACAAATTTTGGCTCTTCTCCTCCTTATTGCTCAAGTATTGCATTGTTACAACAACTATCTTCATTTTTGGTAAAATAATAATCACTCCATAAAAATAGAATTTCTATTATTACGAGTTTTTGACCAAAATTACCGTTAAATTATATCCTAACTTAAAGTACATCGTTAAAGTATTATTCTTAGCAGAAAACATTCTTTAAGTTATTTTAAAGTGAACAATTTTCATCCTTCTATTTTAATTTATCAGAAATATTTATATTAAAAATATTTTTAGTTGAAATATGTTTCTTTTCAATTGAATATGCTAGAAGTGACATTTGTTAGAAACTTTCACTTCTAATAATGTAGAAAGAAACTCAAATGCGAGACATAATCAATATTTTAATCACTTCAATATCAGATTGACCCAAAAATTTTATTGATCTAAATACAGTTTGGTTATGAAAAAAGCAAAAATAATTAAGCTTCAGCTTCTTTCCGTTACTAAATAAGAAAAATAGCACCTTCCAAACATTTTCTTTTTGCGTAAGCAAATAATGTGTAAGATTTTAAATATTTTTTTCAGGAACTTCATATATAGCAAGTAATTAAATTATGCATGAAAACTTTTATTAATAATCACGTGACTGCTCATGTTTTTATAGGATCCCTTAATTTTTTGAGGAAATTTAACATAAAAATGAAAATTGCTCACTTTTAAATACTTAAAGGATGTTTTCCGCTAAGACTGATACTTGAAGGATGTAGTTTAAGTTTGGGGTATAGTTAAAGGATGTTTTTGGCCAAAAATTTTAATTATTACCAATAACAAATTTAGAGATTTTGATCAAATATTTTGAAATTTTAATAAACTATTATGACAAAAAAATATTACATAAATATATATTTTTCATTAAAAGAATTTCCTTCTTTGTACAAAATGTGATTGAGCTTAGAATTTGATATCTTATTATTCATAACATTCAAACCTTATATAAATGTAACAACTACAAAAAATTCAAACCCAACATACCATTACAAAGAAGTCTGAACGTAACAAAAGTTTGTCCGTAATCACCTTACAATACCTAAATATTATTTATATCGTCAATACATAATCGATTAACTCGTAAAAAAAAAACCTCTGCTCTCACCCCACCCCAAGCCCCAACTTATTTTTTTTTTTTTTTTAACTTGTTTGTTAGTTTACCTGGCAGAAGAGTAAGATACCTGGACCCATTAATCAACACACATAAAATATCATTTCATTTTCATTGAGAGTCACAAACTCAAAAAAATAATAAAAATCAGAATCTTTACAAACAAAGAAACTAAATGAACTCACAAAATAAATAAAAAATAAAAAAAAATAAAAATCTTTCCTATCCAAACTCCACACTCCCTCTTCTCTTTTTGCCCATAACTTATATTATGAAATCTAAGCTAACCAATAGGAACCCAAGAATCATCATCAAACATGACCCCAAATCAGATAGAGAAGAAAACAAAAAAATGTACAAACTTTCATTTTCTTGTAAATGCACACCCTTGTTGCCACGTGTCCTTATGTTTCACCACTAAAAAAACTCAAAAAACATCTTATATTTTTCACTCAAATTCTCCAAAACTTCCATAACAGCCACTTATAAACTCAAGAACCTCACTCTTCCTTAGAGAAGGAAAAAAAAAAAGAGGAAGAAACTTTAGAGTTTCACTCAAAAATCTAGTCTTTTTTAGTAGGAAGTGTTAAAAATCAAAACTTTCTACAACCCAAGATTTTTTTTTTATTTTTACAAAGATTTGATTTTTCTTGGTTTTTGTGTACATTTTGTGTGTAATCAAGAAGCCAAAGAGGTTAAAGTTTGAATCTTTTGTCAAGTTTTTGAGCTATGGCTTCTTTGGTTTCTTCACCATTTACATTACCAAACTCAAAAGTAGAACACCTTTCATCAATTTCTCAAAAGCATTACTTTCTTCACTCTTTTCTTCCCAAGAAAACAAACCCCACTTTCTCAAAATCACCCAAAAAGTTCCAATGTAATGCTATTGGTAATGGTTTGTTTACACAAACAACTCAAGAAGTTAGGAGGATTGTACCAGAAAACCTTAAAGGTCTTGCTACTGTGAAGATAGTGTATGTGGTGTTGGAAGCTCAGTACCAATCAGCTCTCACTGCTGCTGTTCAGACACTGAACAAGAATGGTGAGTTTGCTTCTTTTGAGGTTGTGGGGTATTTGGTTGAGGAGCTTAGAGATGATAATGCTTATAAAACTTTCTGTAAAGATCTTGAGGATGCAAATATCTTTATTGGGTCATTGATTTTTGTGGAAGAATTGGCTTTAAAGGTCAAGTCTGCAGTGGAGAAAGAAAGGGATAGGCTTGATGCTGTTCTTGTGTTTCCATCAATGCCTGAAGTGATGAGGCTGAACAAGTTGGGATCTTTTAGTATGTCTCAGTTGGGGCAATCAAAAAGTCCATTTTTTCAGCTTTTCAAGAAGAAGAAATCTTCTGCTGGTTTTTCTGATCAGATGTTGAAGCTTGTGAGGACATTACCTAAGGTCTTGAAGTACTTGCCAAGTGACAAGGCTCAAGATGCTAGGTTGTATATACTAAGTTTGCAGTTTTGGCTTGGAGGTTCACCTGATAATTTGGTGAATTTCTTGAAAATGGTGTCTGGTTCTTATGTTCCTGCATTAAAAGGGGTGAAAATGGACTATTCGGATCCTGTTTTGTACTTGGATAGTGGAATTTGGCACCCTTTGGCTCCTTGTATGTATGATGATGTGAAGGAGTATTTGAATTGGTATGCAACAAGGAGGGATACTAATGAGAAACTCAAGAGTTCTAATGCTCCTGTTATTGGGCTTGTTTTGCAAAGGAGTCATATTGTCACTGGTGATGAAAGTCACTATGTGGCTGTGATCATGGAATTAGAGGCAAGAGGGGCTAAAGTTATCCCAATTTTCGCCGGGGGGCTAGACTTTTCCGGGCCAGTTGAGAGATACTTCATTGATCCCATCACAAAGAAGCCTTTTGTAAATTCAGTAGTATCACTTACTGGTTTTGCTCTTGTGGGAGGGCCAGCAAGACAGGACCATCCAAGGGCTATCGAGGCATTGACGAAGCTTGATGTGCCTTACATTGTGGCGTTGCCTTTGGTCTTCCAGACAACAGAAGAATGGTTGAACAGCACTTTGGGGTTGCACCCAATTCAGGTGGCTCTACAAGTTGCTCTACCTGAGCTGGATGGAGGCATGGAGCCTATCGTATTCTCTGGACGGGATCCAAGAACAGGCAAGTGTCCTTTTGTCATGTTGATTACAGTTTCTATTTGACATGAATTGCTAATTCTATGTTTAGTTTGATTAGTTTTTGCTCAACATTACTAACTTTTACAGCTTATTTCCTTTCATTACTTGAAATATGCAGGGAAATCACATGCTCTTCACAAAAGAATTGAGCAGCTATGCACCAGGGCAATCAAATGGGGAGAGTTAAAGAGAAAATCAAAGGTATTTGTTCTTTTCATGTTAGTTTAGATTAAATGATAAGATTTGTTTTGTAGCTTTAAGGTAATGTTCTGGCTAATTAGAACTATTTCACAAAGGTGATTAGGTCAATTACTTGCAAATACTGATTAACATGGATCCATTTATTTGAGTTAGTGGGAATAAATTGTTGACCATTAGAAGAACTCACTTATCTGGTACTAGTACTTAGAAATACTATTTGATGTAGACAAGTTTTAGAGTTCCCTTCTAGTATTTAAACTTTGAATACTTTCTTGAATACTTCAGCAAGTCAAGTGAACTCTATTTGATGTAGACAAGTTCAAGAGTTCCTCTTTTCTACTATTTAAAGGTGTAATACATAAATAGACACTCAAACTTGGCCTCAGCTCCCAAGTAAGCACTCCAACTTTGAGAGTGCATTATCTCGACACCTCAACTTGGTCTCAACTAGCAACTAAACACTCCAACTTGTCCCACTGTTGTCATGGACACCCGAAATTGGCGTGACACATAAATTTTGAAGTTGTCTAGATGATCATTTTGTAAGTTAGTGGTCAACTGACACAGTGGATGAGTTGAGCTGTCTAGATGTGTATACTCAAAGTTGGAGTGTTTACTCGTTAGCTGAAGCCAAGTTTGAGTGTCTTTTTACGTATTATCCTTATTTAAACTTTGACCACTTTCATTAGGACTTCAGCAAGTACAATGAACTCTATTTGGTGTAGACAAGTTCTCAAGTTCAAGATTTCCCTTCTTCTATTATTTAAACTTTTTATCACTTTCATTAGCACTTTAGCGAGTACCATGAACTCTGAAATTCATGTTTTGATGTCTTTATCATGACCACAAATTGCAAATCAGGATAAAATTCTCATACGAAACCAAAACTTTTTAGGGTCAGAACTTTTACAATTTCCTATGTTGCTCAGACTCTATTGTCACACTCGTGTTGGATCTTCAAAAATGCACTAATTTTGAAGGATACGACATGCATTTGGTAGCATTTTATAGAGTCTGAGAAACATAAACGGTTTCTGCATAAGATAATCATAGACCAAAGGGATAACAATATTGAAACTTTGATCATTATTTCCTCCTTAAATGTGTATTATGATCCTTGTCAGCAAGAATTGTTCAGTGGATTCATAAATCTGATTATGTTGTTTATAGCAATTGTATAAATTATTTTCTGCTACTGATGCTCAATGTATAACTGAACATTGTGTAGGCTGAGAAGAAGTTGGCAATCACTGTTTTCAGCTTTCCCCCGGACAAAGGCAACGTTGGAACTGCTGCATACTTGAATGTCTTTGCCTCCATATACTCTGTGCTCAAAGATCTCAAGAAAGACGGCTACAATGTTGAGGGGCTACCTGAGACTTCTGCTGAACTGATTGAAGAAGTAATTCATGACAAAGAAGCTCAGTTCAGCAGTCCAAATCTTAACGTAGCTTACAAGATGAATGTCCGAGAGTACCAGAAGCTAACCCCCTATGCCACTGCTCTTGAAGAGAACTGGGGGAAAGCACCTGGGAATCTGAACTCTGATGGAGAGAACCTCTTGGTATATGGAAAACAGTATGGAAATGTATTTATCGGTGTTCAGCCTACATTTGGATACGAAGGTGACCCGATGAGACTTCTGTTCTCCAAATCAGCTAGCCCTCACCATGGTTTTGCTGCATACTATTCCTTTGTGGAGAAAATTTTCAAAGCTGATGCAGTTCTCCACTTTGGTACTCATGGTTCTCTTGAGTTCATGCCAGGAAAACAGGTGGGAATGAGCGATGCTTGTTTCCCAGATAGTCTCATTGGAAACATTCCAAATGTCTATTACTATGCAGCAAACAATCCATCCGAAGCAACTATTGCCAAACGAAGGAGTTATGCGAATACCATTAGCTACTTGACTCCCCCTGCTGAGAATGCTGGACTCTACAAGGGACTCAAGCAGCTTAGTGAGCTCATTGCTTCGTACCAATCACTGAAAGACTCAGGTCGTGGCCCTCAGATTGTGAGCTCTATCATTAGTACTGCTAGACAGTGTAATCTTGACAAGGACGTTGATCTTCCAGATGAAGAGAAGGAAATAGATGCCAAAGAACGTGACCTTGTGGTAGGAAAAGTATATGCTAAGATTATGGAGATTGAGTCTCGTCTTCTGCCCTGTGGACTTCACATCATTGGTGAACCTCCAACCGCCATGGAGGCAGTTGCCACTCTTGTCAACATTGCTGCATTGGACCGTGCTGAAGATGATATTTCTTCCCTTCCATCTATTCTGGCTGCCACAGTTGGCAGAAACATTGAGGAGATCTATCGAGGAAATGACAATGGAGTCTTGCGAGATGTGGAGCTGCTTCGTCAAATTACTGAGGCATCACGTGGAGCAATATCAGCCTTTGTTGAACGCTCAACCAACAGCAAGGGTCAGGTTGTTGACAATTCTGACAAGCTGACCTCACTCCTTGGTTTTGCTATTAATGAACCATGGATCCAGTATTTATCAAACACCCAATTCTACAGAGCTGATAGGGAAAAGCTCAGAGTCCTGTTTCAGTTCTTGGGAGAGTGTCTGAAGCTAATTGTGGCTAATAACGAGGTGGGAAGCTTGAAACAGGCTCTTGAAGGGAAATATGTTGAACCAGGTCCTGGAGGGGATCCAATCAGAAATCCAAAAGTTTTGCCTACAGGGAAAAACATCCATGCTTTGGACCCACAGGCTATTCCCACAACAGCAGCACTGCAGAGCGCCAAGATAGTGGTTGAAAGATTGTTGGAGAGGCAAAAGATTGACAACGGGGGCAAGTACCCGGAAACTGTTGCTCTGGTGCTTTGGGGAACAGATAACATCAAGACTTATGGAGAGTCGTTGGCACAGGTTATGTGGATGATTGGTGTTAAGCCAGTTGCAGACACACTTGGACGCGTTAACCGAGTGGAACCAGTTAGTCTTGAAGAGCTTGGAAGGCCTAGGGTTGATGTTGTTGTCAACTGCTCCGGGGTGTTCAGGGATCTCTTCATCAATCAGGTATTGGTCTATCCTCCTTTTCTACTGATTCTGCACTGGATTGGTACATTAGTGCAATGTCAGATCATTACTTATCATTTGTTTTGCTTTGTATACAGATGAATCTCCTTGACCGAGGAATCAAGATGGTTGCTGAGCTTGATGAACCGGAAGACCAAAACTTTGTCAGGAAACATGCACTAGAACAGGCAAAAACACTCGGAATCGATGTTCGTGAAGCAGCTACTAGGGTCTTCTCAAATGCTTCGGGTTCTTACTCTTCCAACATCAACCTTGCTGTTGAGAACTCATCATGGAACGACGAGAAGCAACTTCAAGACATGTACTTGAGCCGAAAGTCATTTGCATTTGACTGTGATGCTCCTGGTGCTGGCATGATGGAGAAGAGGAAAGTTTTTGAGATGGCTCTAAGCACAGCTGATGCCACGTTCCAGAACCTCGACTCATCAGAAATTTCACTCACAGATGTTAGTCACTACTTCGATTCAGACCCAACCAACCTCGTTCAGAACCTCAGGAAGGATGGAAAGAAGCCTAGTGCATACATTGCTGACACCACTACTGCTAATGCTCAGGTGAGTGTTATCACTTGATGGATAACTTGAAAGATGTTAATTCATGAAGTTGATAGAGGTCGTTTATTTTATGTCTAATGCCTCTATCTGTGATGATTCAGGTACGTACGTTGTCTGAGACTGTGAGGCTAGATGCAAGGACAAAGTTGTTGAACCCCAAGTGGTATGAAGGCATGCTGTCCACTGGCTACGAGGGTGTTCGTGAGATTGAGAAACGATTGACCAACACAGTGGGGTGGAGTGCAACTTCAGGCCAAGTTGACAATTGGGTGTATGAAGAAGCCAACACAACATTCATCAAAGATGAAGAGATGTTGAACAGGCTTATGAACACAAATCCAAATTCTTTCAGGAAGTTGCTTCAGACATTCTTGGAGGCCAACGGGCGTGGATACTGGGACACTTCTGAAGAGAACATTGAGAAACTCAAGCAATTGTACTCAGAAGTCGAAGACAAGATTGAAGGAATCGACCGATAAATGTATAGCTAAATATATGATCTCTGATTATTGTTTGTTTCTGCTACAGGATAATAAGATCCTTTCTGCTTCCTAACAATTTCTGATGTGAATTCCTTTGATAGTCCCCAGTGTAATTTTTGTTCATCTTTTGGGGATGTCTTTCTACTTCTATGAGAAAAATACTGCTTCCATATGTTCAAATTTGATCTTGAAAGTTGCAACTGCCTTCATGCTCTAATTTTTTCCTTGTTTTTCCACCTGTGAAGAGCAGTACCCGCTCTCTGAGGCCTAACTAATTTGAAATCACGTCAGAAAGTCCCACATTGAAACGAATGAGTATCAGCAAAACAAACGCTGAAATGCCCATATACAAGATGTATACCAAAAAGATGAAAACCTACAAAAGGATACTCAAGTATCTTCAATAATGCACTTTGAAGATCTTCAAATCGAGTATGTATTGAAGGGACGTCAAGAGTGTGCTCTCTCTAACAACTTTAAATTTTTCGATCAGATGTCCCATGACTGCTGTTTTGGGACATTTGTAGACATCTCTTGGACACATCAAGATGAGAAGTGTTCAACTAATCTTGATTTCTCATATGTAAGAAACTGAAGATGTATAAAAGATTTCTCTGTAGAAACAAAACGTATTCAAAAGCAAAATGAAAATCAGAAGAAAGCTTGCACTGTTTTCTCCTTCAATTCTCTTTGCCACAAAATTTTTAAGAGTTAAAACAGTATTACAACAAAAATCTACAAGAGCACAAAACCTCTTCTTTCACCCCATTCCCCCCCTACTAATGAAAGGTACAAAAGAATAGTAGAATTCAGCTGCACATAACTTTACATGTTTTACATTTTCACTGTGAGACTCTTCAAGTATCTATCATTACACTATACCAACTCCATTAACAGGGGGTCACCTGCAGCCATAACTCTGATCAGTTTTATGAACTCTTGCTCACTTGACACTTTCCATGGGTGAATTGCAGGTGCCTCAGCTGAATAGAATGTCGTTAAATTGCCAGGAGACTTCTTCTTGTAAATCATCGAATTCAATACTGAATCAAAATTCTGTGGAGAATCCATGGCCGTAAAAAACATTGGCATTGCAACCTTGTGATGCACGTCTAGATTCCCTACTAGATTAACGAGGTCGACAAAGTCGGATACAAAACGACGGGGTATGTAGAATATCTCCGAACTGCATATCGTCAAGGTCTTGTCACTTCTCATTGTCTCTTTGTAATTGACTTGCAAATGTACCGGCATTGTTGCTACCACTTTCTTAACAACGTCAGCTTGCTTCACAAACCAGTCCGATTTGTTAGCTACTGGAACAGCGTGCCATGACTTGGATACCTATACGCAAAAGAAAGAAATGAGACGCCTATTGCTTGTGTATTTGGGTAGGACACGTTTGAGAGTTAATCATTTGCAACAATAAATTAAGAACTTCAAAAAAAATCCCTTTTCCCTCTCTCCCTGGAGGCAGTTGGATGATCAAGCAAGTGCGCTTTAGCCACAAGTAAAAGACTCAAGCTATGTCTAAACACATCATAGGATGGAACTCTTTCCTCATGACGATGGTCTCGGGTTTCATATACATTATCTCCTCTCCAAGCCGAATAAAGAAATAAAGAACCTTACATATATTATTCTACATATGTACTGGATGTCAATGATTAGAGTAGACGGTTAGTAGGTAGCCGAGTGTTACCGCACTTCATGTGGGAGAGGCAGGGGGATAGCCTCATCTACTCCCCTGCTACTAGTAGTAGTAGACTAGTAGTAGTTAGTAGTCGGAGTTTCTTATTCTTCAATGTGTGGTACTATCTGCTACTTCACTTGCTTTGTATCTTGCTACCATATTTCCTTGCTTTGAAAACTTCTCTTTTGAGATGAAGGTATATCGGAAACATCCTCCCTAAGGATAAGGTCTGCTGACATCCCACCCTACCCAGACCCACTTGGAGTGTTGTTCTGTATACTTCCCTAAATTCCCTTTGAATAACAGCAAGAAGCACAAGTAACAGAAGAAACCAGTGAACAGTAAATTTCTTTAGTTTAGCCATAAAAAGTAGGAATTGGCTGAATCTGTAACAAGTAACAATTAGTAGAAACCTTCCACTATATACCAAAAATAAGGACTTCATATTTGTACTTGCCTTGTTTCCTATCCAGAGCTTTGACTTATCTGCTTGAAGTAAGTTCCAGTAATTAAGGATAGTATCGTCCTGGAGAAATAGAAAGCCTTCTGCACTAGTGTATCGATCAAATATCTTTGGTGCATACCTGAAACAGAATTTGCCAACAGTGTATTTAATCAAGAATGTTTCTAGGATACAAATTGAATTTTAACATGATTGACTGCAGGCAATTCGACAACATGAAACCACATATTCCCTTAAAAAGGTGACATAAGTAGGGAGTATAGAGAAGCATTAAATGGAAAAATATGGTCAATGAGGATTTATATAGCTTCTCTCAAATCATTTGAGACTGAGGAATTGTTGATGTCTCATACAAAAGAAATGCTCACGAACACAATTTCTTTTTTGCTTTTTTCAAGTAAAACATTTTTTTCATGGTTGGAGATATAATTCAGTAAATAAATTCTCTAGCAGCTTCGACTTTTAGGGCATCTCCAACCCAGAACACCAAACTTTTACTCTAAGAAGAAATATTATCTTTATATTTTTTCTCTCTTCAATATGATATAATTATTTTTATTTCATTTACATTTTCAAAAATGTTATATAATAATAATAATAATAATAATAAAATAATGAAAAAGTGATGAATAGTGTCACACTAAATTTGATGCGACCCTATTCACACACGAAAATAGTGTTGGGTTGGAGATGATCTTAGATGAGATTGTCACACACTTTAATCTGGTATCATCCGATGTTCAAGTCTCACGGTCACCCATTAAAAAGCAATCCAGTGCACTAAGCTCCCATTCACCGCTACCCATTATCAAAAAGAGTTTCCACATGCTTGGTAAATGAATCAAACATGCACGTGAAGGGGCGTGTTGAAGATGTATCGAAGTAAACAAAAGTGTGAACTCTCTAGCAGCATAGGCTTTTAGATCAGGTGGTCACACACGTCAATAATAGTATTTTTGCATACGTTACCACTTTCTTTCTTTTTTTGAAAATGTTAAAGTTGTATTCTTCAGCATTAAGGGTATGCTGGCTACCTCCAAAAAGTTACAAGCTAAAACCATAATTACATAGATCCTAGGAAATCTACCAACTGTTCAGCAACTTCTATACCCTCTTCTTTACACAAAAAGAACAACTGATTTACTACTAGCACTGATTTACTGGTTGGTCTAACAAGAGTCGCAAATTGCAACAGGTATATACCAAAGTTTTATTAGAAACTGAATCAGATTATGAAGCAAAGGAATAAGATGTTATAAGAAAAGTGTCCATTACATTTAATGAGCTTTCAACAATCAAAGAGACAAGTTATAAGTTTTCACTCTTGCATGACGACACTCAGTGAGCTCACTGATTTATCTTATGATCACCTCTACCAAAACAAATGAAAGAAATGTATACCAAACAAAAAAGATTTGAAAAAAAGGTTATAATTCAATCGATGATATGCTTTATACGCTAACAAGGCAGAGCAAGTTCATACTGACTACCCCCTCTGTACAGAACAACAACAACATACCCAAGTGAGCTCTAAGGAAGTTAAAGTGTACGCAAACCTTACCCCTACCTTGGAGGTAGAGAGGCTGTTTCCGATATCCCTCAGCTCAAAGGATACATGTCCAGGTTTGAAGAATGGACCTCTTAGAAGTTAACAAAACTGTGAACCAATCAGTCCAAAGAACCATATAACCCCGTCTATACAAAAACCATAACTTATTTCCATAAAAACTAAAATGTTAAGAAAAAAGATGCCAATGACTAACCTGTACATATAATCCAAATTTCCTTTTTCAACGGCAAGATCTACATTCTTCTGGTCAGACAATATGATAACTGTCTTAAATATCCTGCCATATAGTAATCTCCACTCCAAGGCAGTACGTTCAACAGGTCCACTACAAAAGATTATGAGCACAACATTGCCAAAATTCTTCCTCCACTTAATCAAATTGGCGATTTCATAATTCACTGTACCAATCTCTTCTACCCCAAGATGCACAGATGGCAACTTCTGAGGTACAAATTCCTTCCTGTCACCATGGCCTATGCTTGCCCTTGGCCGATCCAACTCTAAAGCCATTAGCCGAGGCTGCATGTACCCAACAGCAAGCAGATCTTGAAGCCATGCAGCAGTGAACTTGACATCTTGCACTGTCCAAAAGCCTTCTTCAGCCATTGCATAGCTTAACTCCAAAATCTTTTCAAACAACCTGTGTTTACTGGATCTCCACGCTACCAAAAACTTTGTTAAACGGCCAACATTCACGTGTAGATCTTTCTCTTCTGAAAAAGGGTATCCCTCGATTCTATCATACCGATGGATAGTGGGAGGATACACCACAACGTACCCACCAATCTCCCATAACATCCTCTGTGTCCAATATCCTCTTAAAACATCAGAAGCCATAGTACTAACAGAAACCGGGAGCATCAAACCCCAAAATGCAGATGAATGAAAAAGCGTATTAAATGAATTAACTGGAACCATCATACCCTGGGGCAATGCCACTTTCGGGGCATGCTCATCAAATCTAATATCAAATGCTTCAAACCCTGCCTTCCTAGTAAAATAGAACACCGAATCCACATCCGGTAAACCATTCGAGATCCCTTGCTGGATAAGCTGCTTTCCACCAAAAATCTCAGTATAAAACTCCTCATGTCCAATTTCACCCACATTTTCCAATGGCAAACCTCTCGGCCAAACAGACCGTTGCCCAAAATGGATATACGGGTTCACCACAGTCCTATTAGGATTATCATGACTATACTGCAAAATCACCTCTTGCCTAGCATCCTCACCAATCAATTCAACATCAAAATGTTTACCAATATCATCATCAATCACATCACCACGATCATCCACATCCAAAATCTTTTTAGCACCATGTTGTATAGCAAACAAATAACCAACAGTCTTTCTAACATAAGAATCATAAGGCAAGTAATCTACAACCCTGAATCCTAACTTAGCTTGCATTTCCAAAGACAAGAAAATTGTACCTTTCAAGTTCCAATCTTTAGGGGTTTTCGAGTTCCCAACTGCAAGAACCTGCCACCCTTTGATCCTCCCAAGCTTTCTAAGCGAATCCGACGGGTAATCTGAAACAGAAACCACAACCCATTTCTCAGATCGAAAATTTGCATAAGGAGTAGACTTATCTAAGATAGCTGGAATGTTATTCCAGTTGATTTTAGGGAACTCAGGTCTGATGGAGTGAGTTTGAGTTGACTGTAAGCAAAGGAGAGTAGTGGTATCACCAGCAGCACTACGAAGGTAGAAGAAAATAGCAATGGTAGAGATTAAGAGCAAAATGGTGAGGATTTTGTAAAGATTTTCAGACACCCATGTAGAAAAATCAAGATTCTTGGCTCCATTGAAACGATTTGGGGTTCTTGATAGAGGTATTGATGATCTTTCTCTAATGGGTTTTGGTCCTTTTGGTGATTTAGAAATACCATCTTCACGATCTTGGACTAACATTGAAACCCCCACAACCTCAATTTTACACACACACAAGAGTAAAAATGAGAGCTTTATGTTCTTTTTGAGTTCTTGAAACTCAAGTGTTAAAGATTCTTCAATCTAGCATTTGACTTGAACTGAAAATACTAAAAAGTTTGTGTTTTTGAGTATTTTGCCGACAAGGGATGGGAGGGGTGGGAGTGTGGGGGTAGGGTGGGGGGTTCCTTTAGCTTGAAGGTTAACTTCAGTTGGGGTAGTTTGGTGAGAGGTGCACTTTTGGACTCTACCATTTCTACTTTTTTTGTTAATAATGTTTGTTGATTTGGAGATTGGGTGGCCAATAACTCAAGAATAGACAAATCAACTAACTTAAAAGAGATGATGATAAAACGATTTGGTGTAGCGGATAAAGTTTTGTTCTCTTTTGATCAAAAGTTTTGATTTCGAATGATAGAGATAAAATAATAGTATTTGACATAAAGAATTTTTCCTTAAATAAACCTTAGGCGATAAGAATCTTAATTAGTCATATTTTACTTAATCAGTGGTGTTATTAGAAATTTTATCGAGGGTGACAAAAATTTTAGTATATATATGTGTGTTAGTAGAAAGGTAGAAACCTAAAAAAAAAAAAAGGTAGAAACCTACTATCAAATGAAAGAGCATCATGAGAATTTGTAATATATAAAGAACTTTTTGTTAAGAAAATTTTGTAAATTTTGAATTTTCAACTTTATGATTTGTTTACTATTATTTTTAATAAAAAAAATATATTGTAAAAATTGATTATTTATTTTTACATAATTTCTGAAAGGTATTTATTAGGAAATTCTTAGATCAGAAAAAGAAGAGTTAAAACATTTCCTTATTTGATAAAGAATTAAAAATAGACTTAGCTTTCTTTTATTTTGAGTAAAAGTAATGTGCAAAAAATCAAAATGGGAATTGAACCCCCCAACCAATAACACAAGCATGAGCAGCATTTAGGCCATGCCTCTCAGATATATCAAGGTGTCCAAATCAAAGGAAATGTTCACTTTAAATAGGGTTTGAGCTACTATATACACGATATAATTTTTTGATGAAGAGTGTTAATTGAACACCTTGAAAACATTGTAGCTCTGTCACTAACTCGAACATTGAATGAAAATGATTTGGTGCAACATATAGGATTGCTTCTTTCTTACTTAGAAAATTTAATTTCAAGCGTTGAAAATGAAATAATACTTGACAAAAGGAGTTTCTCTTTAATGAACCCTACGCGACAAGAATCAAAATTAGTCGAACTTCACTCGAATACATAATGAAAATGATTCGGTGTAGCGATAGATTTGCGTCTTTCTTAATCAAAAATTTGATTTTCGAGTGTTAGAGATGAAATAATACTTGACAGAAAGAGTTTTTGCTAATAAACCCTGCGTGATAAAAAATTTAATTAATAAATTTACTCAAACACCGAATGTAAATGATCTCGGGAATAGAATTGCTTCTTTCATAATTAAAAGTTTGATTTCTGAGTGTTGGGGGATAAAAAATGCTTGAAAGGAAGAGTCTATCCTAAATGAACCCTACACTACAAAAATCTTGAACTTCACTCGAACACTAAATAAAATAATTTGGTGCAACTGATAGAACTGCTTCCTTCTTAATTAGAAGTTTTGATTTCGAGTTTTGGAGATGAAATAATACTTCACTGGAAGAGCTTTCTTGAATGAACCCTATGCGATAAGAATTTTAGTTAGTCGAACTTCACTCGAACAATAAATAAAAATGATCCAATGCAGCTAATAGAATTGCTTCTTTCTTAATCGGAAATTTTAATATCGAGTGTTGGAGATGAATATTACTTGGCAGGAAAGAGTTTCTCCTAAATGAACCCAATAATACTTGGCATCAAGTGTTTCTCCTAAATGAATTCTACGCAACAAGAATCTTAATTAGTCGAACTTCACTCAAACATTAAATAAAAATAATTTGGTGCATCAGATAAAATTGTTTTCCTCTTAATCAAAAGTTTTAATTTCGAGTATTAAAGATAAAATAATACTTGATAGAAAAAGTTTTTCCTGAATGAATCTATGTAACAAAAATATTAATTAATCAAACTTCACTTCAAAACTAAATGAAAAACAAACTAACTCAAAAGATATTTAGGATAAGAAAGAAAAAATCAACTCAATGGATAAAAACATAAAAGTCAAGAAAAAGAGAGGCAAAGAGAACATAACTTTAGGTGTAAGTTATTTATTAGAAAAATTAAGGTTAATATTGGAAGGTTTTCACATAAATTTTCAAAGAATTTTAAATTACGTAAAAGAAAATGAACCATCTATAATAAGAAAATATGACTTATTTTGTATGAGAATCTAAATTTGTTCACGTCTTAACGACAAGTTAATTAAAAAATTTATAAGTGATAGTGTAGAATTAAAGAAGAGATTGAACAAGCTTTTTTAAAAATATGACCTTAGACAAAATTGATACATTACTCTTGTAAACTAATTACTTTTATCTATAACGTGATTAGTGTTTATATGAGATGTAAAATGCTCGAATTGATAGAGTAAAAAAAAGAAAGTAAAAATGATCGATAAATTCTTATTTATTTGAGAGCATTTCATTTGATTCCACCTCGTTCCATATACGTGCAACTACGAACGAAGCATTTTTTTATAAATTTGAGTAATCAACTATATGCCAACTTTATACCCAAATTGTCTCAATTTCGATCATCATTCCTACTTTTTTTAGACCTATGATTTTGATTTAAAACTTCTATTCTGAATTACATTTTGAGGCAGCTAAACTTTAAAAAGTTTGTAACCTTGGCTATTTTTTAAATAAAATAAATAGTGCTATTTGTGCAATTCCCCCCAAAATTAGGGCAAAAAATTGGGTTCTATATAATAGGTCCAATGTGATGCAAGCAAAATTTGGGTCATTTGCATTTTTGTCCCATGTTTTGGGATGGTCTTTACTTTTTGTTTACAAATAACTTTTTTGTGAGCTATGAGTATATATCATAGCATCATAATATCCATGAGATATATCTAAACATGAATTTAATTTTTAAAGAATTGAAAAAATATTTAAATACGTTATCGAATTTTTAGAAAAGATTCATCTATGTCATTCATTAAAAGTTTAACTCATCTGCGCAGTTTTGTTTGAGAAAAGGCTCATCCATGTCATTATCTATTAACTAAAAAAAGTTTTGCTTTTGCAATTATTTTTTTACATGTGGTCAGCTATAATTCGGTCATATAATTAATTAAATCATTTTTTTAAAAAAAAATGGTCAAATATGTCATCAAGCTTTTGAGAAAGGTTGATTTATGTCATCCTTTAACATTTTGGTTCATATACGCCATTTGAGTTGACAAATAATGACATGAATGAGTCTTTTCTTAAAAGAAAAATGAAATAGATGAGTCAAACTTTTAACGGATGACATAAGTTAGCCTTTTCTCAAAATTCGATGACATATTCGTGCCTTTTTCCCAAATGAATTTATGCCCCCACTAGGCATACGTTCAACTAAATAAGAGTAACAAAAATCAAAGACCGATCCATTTAAAGGACAAAAATTAAAAAACCAACACATTTTAAGGGTAAAATGTTAATACATTCATCCCCTTCGTACTTCGACCACCCTATCCATTCATGCACTAACAAGTAGAAGCTTGTTTATGTGATTCGTTGCACTTGCCTGCACCTATTGGCTAATTCTATTGCCTATAAATTAATGAAACTTTTTCGATAGTACAAATCAATATGCTTCGCCTTTTTCTATATATGATAATATACATCTTGATTGTTGCGGTCTATACGAGTAATAGCAAGAGAGTGGGCCAAATATTGGGCCAAACCCCAAAGAAGAATACCGGATCTTATATAAAGCCCATTTCGTAGTCCGTTATCAGCTAGTAACCCAAAAATAAATAACTTTAACGCGCCATTTTTCAAATTTTGCATAGAGAAGCAAAAATAACGTTGAAGAAGTTTAACAATGGAAGATGAAGAAGAAGCATTTCCTAATGAAGATGAACTTCATGTTGCTTCTGCTCTTCTCCTTTTATCAAATACACATTCTCCATTATCGAAGTATAACGAAATTCAAAAATTTCTATCGAATTCCACTTACTGAAATTGTTGCTATTATGCGATTTTTTTTTTAATGCATCGAAGTTTCTATCGAATTTGCGTAACTGGAATTGACGAATTGTTGCTATTATGAGTTTTTTGCATGTTTGTTATATGAAATTTGAAATTCATATCGAATTTGAGTAATTGAAACTGTTGCCGTTATGAGTTTTTTGGGGTAATTTTGCAGAATGAAGAGCATATCTGAGATTTCACAGATAGCGGCATTGAGTTATACGTCTTCGGTATCGGATTCGAAGTCGAAATCGGCTGATTCTTCAATTGTAACAGCTGATGATGATGATGATACACATTCTTCATCTCCAATGTATAGCGAAATTCAAAATTTCTTTCGAATTTAAGTTATTGAAATTGTTGCTATTACGAATTTGTTTTGCGTGTTTTTTGTGCTTTTGTTTATTGTTGGTAATTTTGCAGAGTGAAGAGCATATCTGAGACTTCACAAATAGCTGCAATGAGTTACGCGACGTCCTTACCGGATTCGAAATCCAAATCGACTGATTCTTCAACTATAACAGCTGATGATTACGACGATGAGGATGCTGATTATGATGATGATGCCTCGTTTGTTGAGGCTAAAGCGAATGCTCGTCGGATTAAGATGATTCGGATGATTCGTGTCATTAATAAGCTCAAGGTGATCAGTTTTACTGTTAAAGTATTGCATGAAAATGAACGCGATCTAGATTTTTAGATTGTTCTTCTAGTTTGATTTTATTGAATTATCAGTTTATTCGATCTGTTTTGAAGCTGCTTCTTCAGTGCTTCGTATTGGATTAATTTTTGAATTTTCATAGTTACACTGCTCTGTTTTCTCAGTGTTATGAATTGCAGAATCGATGATGTAGAACGAATAAGTTTTTCTCTAGCTTTGATTGATGTTTAGATGCTTTGAGCTTTTGAATTTTCGTTCATTTAAATCTCCAAAGTTCCGCTACTCTGTTTTCTCTGTTCTTCGATTAGAAAATCGATTCAACATTCTCTGTTTAAATGTTTCTGGTTGATTTTCTGAATTAAACATTCACAAAAATTTGTAGGCGGTGCGAAGGAGACGATCTAAGAGCTTATGCATTTCCGATTGCCTGAAAATCAGCTCCGGCAAGCCGAAACCGGCGTTTTCTCTGGCTACCTCTTGCACATCAGCTTCGTCGTGCGTGTCCATTGATTCTACTGCCGCCGGCGACATCTCAAGCGGCGGAAGCTGTGAAGCAGTACTAAAGGAAAGAGAGTGTGTTCCGAGGAAGATGAAGGTGATTTTCTCAGCTCACATGCGGCGTCGAGCTGAAGCCATATTGAAGGTGTTGTCGTCTCATGGTTGTGCTTCTGAAGTTAGGATTCGTCAACTGCTTGGTGATAGCCCTGATACCAGCAAAGCCTTGAGAATGTCAGTCTCTCTCTCTCTCCCCGTTGATCTCGAACCTATGAATGGGGATATTTCGGAGGGCCCAAATAATCATCAAATCTATTCCTATCTAATGAAACACAATTAGAAAATTACAAAAACGAAACGATTCGCTCTCTCTCACACACACAGAACACATAGTTACGGTGTACAAAAATCATCGATGCATAGTGTACAACTGCATGATGTTTGTGATAGTCTTGGCTGATTGTTGGTTATTGACTTATTTCAGATTGTTGAGGCTAGAAGAAGTGAAGAGGACAGGGGCAGGAGGTCGCACAGATCCCTATGTTTACGTGGTAAGTTAATCAAATATAGACATGTTTGAATCTCGAAATTTGAAAAGTATCACATGAATTGAGATGAAAGGAGTAATTAATAGTCATTTATTTGAACTAATACGTATCAGTCTGATTTACTAGTTTACACTTTCTAACTTTGACCATCGTTTTTGTTTAACGCTTTTCAACCTTTTGTTTGCTGCAGATAAGTTGACAAGTTAGATAACATCAAAACAAAAGTGGATCAAGTTTGTAGATTTGGAAAATAAATTACCCAAGAGAGCCTGAATATATATATTTTTTAATATAAATAAATGAAACAAAATTATAATTCCAAAGTTTAGTGCGTAGATTAGAGAATCCTAAGTCAACAGAAATGGTGAATTACTTGGTGTTCAGACGATTTTACTTGAAAATTTACTATATTACAGTAATTACTATGCTTCTTCGTTATTATGGTTCAAAATGAAATGTAATAAAAATTTTATGGTAGAATTTTGAATTGAACTAATAATGTTTTAATTTTTGACCTGTCTATTACAGCTTACAATATTATTTAGAGACTGTTGACTAATATTTTTCATATAACAACGAACACAAGTAGTTATTTAAATGCTCGATCAAGCTTGTTAAGAGCGTGAATTAGGACCGTTTGGTAGGAAGTATTAATTAAAATAGTTTATGGATTAAAATTTAGTTTAACAAAAACATTGTTTGGTTACTTTATTTAACTTAAAACATGAATTAGTTATACCTAATATAAGGTCTTATCTAATCTCTAGAAAATGAAG
The DNA here is from genome assembly GCA_027705065.1 of Solanum peruvianum. Taxonomy (NCBI): domain Eukaryota; kingdom Viridiplantae; phylum Streptophyta; class Magnoliopsida; order Solanales; family Solanaceae; genus Solanum; species Solanum peruvianum. Next base: position 6,444,082 of record JAKWJD010001758.1, on the reverse strand, counting down.
GGATAACTAATCCAAGGTTTAACAATTTTTGGATAAGACCCCTAAATGACTAAACTATCCCCAATTTTTTTTTTTAAATTTATATGAGAATATTTATACACATTCTTTTAAATTCTCAAAATTCTTTCCATGTAATTTGATGACTTCACAAATTAATATTTTTTTCTCCATGTTTGATTTGTTCTATTGGGTTGTTCTTTTTTTGTTTTTTTTAAAATGTAGTTAGTCGATTGACTGATTGAACTATTTTTAAAAAAAATAAAATTTGCGTATTTGAACAATTTAAGTAGCCTTAAATTTATGTTAACTTTAAGGAATATTTGACCAACAAAAAGAATTAGAAATATATTGTGCTATCAAGAATCTCTATGGTAGCATATCACACCTCAAAATTAATAACTTGACAAATTAAATGAAATGTAGAATCTCATAATAACTAAGGGTATAATAGGAAATAAATTTTTACTAGAATTTTAAACCAAGCATAAGATTAAACGGGAAACAGCAAATCAAACACTTGATAAAAACTAATACCTGAATTATTAATCCCTGCACTGATAATCCCTGCATTATGCATCTTTGTTCCAAACAACCCCTTAATGGTCAATATATATATATATATATATATATATATATATATATATATATATATATATATATATATATATATATATATATAAAGATGAATCTAAACAATTCTATGTGGCACCTCTCTATGATCAACATTTCATGATCATTTAACTCTCTTTTTTTAAAGCTTTAAATTTATTTTCTATTTTTCTTATTTTTAAAAAAGTGAATGCATTTAAATGAATTACACAATTAATAATTTTCTTTATAACTTCCTTCACACTAAATACATTTAAGTAATAGATCATGAAAAGACCAAAAACTTTTCATTTTTCATAAATGCTTATTTTATTTAGCCTATAACAAAAACAAATTTGAGTATTTCTAACCAATAATAATGAACTACTCCTCTTTTCTTCATTTCTTCTTTTCTTATAATGATAAAGAAGAATATACGGATACACAAACAAGGAACTCCTCTTTTCTTTGAAAAAAGAGAAAAAAAAATAAGTATATCATGATGCTTCCGAAAATATTGGTAGGAGAAATGTCATATTGGCAGGAAAAAAGATTGATTTGATATATCAAGTTTTTAGGCTTTTGAATTTCTTCAACAAAAGAGTTCTTCTTTTATTTTGTCTCAATTTTTTTCTGTGTGTTTAATCAAAGTTATTATTATATATATATATACACACACATTGATATTCTAATTATTTTTTATAGTTTTTTTTTGCATTTTTAGTAATTTAAAAGAAAAAATGATCATATCTAAATCGTTTCATCATCAATGCTATTAATTTCTTTTACTTTCTTCTCTTAATTTCATAATTAATATTATTTACTATATCATTTTCTTAAATAATTTTTTAAAATTATTTGTTTATTTAAAGAAATAAGTTATTTATATTCAATGAGTAATAGCTAAAATAAAAATGCAACGTTACACTTATGAAGCATTGATACTTATTCATTTTCATCAATTATTTTGACATCTTTCTTATATTTTTATTAAAATAATTACTCAAAAATCAAGGTAATCTTCCAAAAAAAGGGTATGCCTCAATATTTATTTTATTTTTGGCCCTTTACTAATTTTAAAAGAATGGAAAATTTTATAAAATATAAAAAATACCATATTTAAGTGCTATTAATTTCTTTTACTTCATTTCGTTAATCTCTTCATTAATATTATTTATATTATTTCCAATTCACATCTTCTCCTTTCTTTGTTTACTTTATATATATATATATATATATATATATATATATATATATATATATATATATATATATATATATATATATATATATATATATAATGTGATGACATCATTCTTAGTCTAGAATTTGTTATTTATTTATGTCAATTATTTTGACATTTTAAGTACATTTTTATTAAAATAATTGCACAAAAAATGAAGTTACTCTTCCAAAAGTAATTATATGTCGATATTCATTCTATTTAATAACATTTTTCCTAATTTTAAAAGATTGAACAACTAAAAAAATGATTGATTCATATATACATAGTTTGGTAGTAAAAGATATAAATTAGTTATTTTTTGTCTTTTCATCTCCTATCTTTTAATATATTATTACTCTACATTAATAAAATTAATTAAGAATTAAAAAAATTGAAGGGGGATGAATACATGCATATACATTAAACCTATAATAAAGAAGACAATTGTAGTGGGAGGTGAAAAGTCGATTGAGTTGAATAAATATTTTTTTCTAATTTTTAAAAATAAAGTAAGCAAATAATAAATAATGATATTTATTAGTAAACAATGATACTAATAAATATAAAAGATTAGATAACAATGAATATTTTATTAATATTATTAAAAAAATTGTCATTTATAAATGTAGAGGTGTGAGTCATAAAAATGATTTTTTAAAAAAAATAAATTAATTTGTAAAAAAAAAGAAGAGATAAATATAACTTTGTTTTTATCTTATTTTATTTATTTTTGTATATATAATAGCATTTATATTAGTATAAGAGTTTTTAAAATAATTGATTTTGAAAAATTACAAAAAAATTGAAACAAAAAAAGAGAAAAAATAGATAATTATGACTTGGCCTATATTCGATTTTATTTATTTATGCATATATAAATAACAATTGCGTCTGTTATAGTTTAATTACAATTATATTTGTAAATATCTTTAAAATCAAATAAAGAAGTTAAAAGAAAGAATATTGGAAAGATATAATTAGTATAATATTAATGAGGAAAGAGAAAATATAAGTGTGTAAGTATTTTCTGAAAATTTGAAATTGGTAAGAAAAAAAAACTTAAAATGAATGAAGTAAAATGAGGCAATTAAAAGCACAATTATTTTGGTAAGAAAAAAGTAATGGAAAATAATGAAGGAAATGAAGGAATCTTATGAAGATATAAATAGTGTAGTAATAATGAAGAAAAAGAAAATTTAAATTTGTACATTTTTTTTAAAGAACAAATTATGGAAAAAAATTGACAAAACAAATAAATGAAAATTCTGGCCAAGAGAGCTGTCATGTCAGACTTTTAGTGTTATCGCCCTTTTATCCCAATTATGACCCTTTTTAAATTTATTTGAAAAAATAAAAATTTATTAATAAATATTATAGTTACAAAGTTGTTTATTCTTTGATTTTAGATCTTCTTAATTTTTTATGAATATCCTATTCAAATTAAAGTATTTTTTAAGAAAAAAGTGCAAGTTCAAAAGCATTAAAAATAACTAATACTAACTTTTAAGACAATATTTGAGAAATTGCAACAACTAAAGCATTTGCAGGAGCTTCATAGGCATTTCCAGTTTTCTTTAACATGATGAGACAAAATAGAGAGAACTATAATAATACTTGATATTGAACACATAAGAGTGAAAGTGAAACATATATATTATGTAACCAACGTAGCGCGCACTTAAGTCCATGTTTTCAAAATCTTATGGGAAAAAATGGTTCATTCGATAAACAACGATGATTTAGCAGAAACAGAGATCATGTCTGGCTAATAATATGTGGTAAAATAGATCAATCATAAGTTCTAGATATGTTGATTAAGAGAAAACAAACATCCAACAATAGAGTGAAAAACAATGTAAGTTGGCTTATCAAAAAATAAAATTACATAAAGAAAGTGTTTCACTTTATTTGATAGCAAAATTTCATTTTTGTACAATTTATGAGTAAATAATATGTGGATACTAAAATCATCTATCATTCAACTCATTTTTATTCACATGACAAGTCAAATATTTAGCCATTCGCATCTAACTCATTTTCAACTCATTCATATGCGATCTAATCCTCTGTTAGCTAGCCAACACAAGTCATGACATATGAATAACACCATAGTTACTTAGGGAGAAGTTGACAATGTTTGTTTAGAAGGTTTTGGTAAATTTGTTTCTAATACACTTGAAATCTCAAGATCTGAAATAACGGGTAAATCAGGCTTTGTAAACGTTGGGATCTCTGATTTTGGGGTAGTTGGTAGCTCACTGTTTGGTTCACTTGGTATTTCAAGCTTGATAACACTTGGAGTCTCAAATTCTGGGGCTGCTGTTGGGGCTGCTGGAATATCAGGCTTTGAAGAATTAGATGTTTCAGGTTTTAATAAACTAGGTATCTCTGGTTTTGAGAAAATTGGAGTCTCAAAATTTGGAAAACTTGGGGTCTCATGCTTCGGCAAACTTGGTTTCTCAGACATTGGGGAACTTGGTGTGTCGGGCTTTTGGGAATTAGGAGTTTCGGGTTTTGGAAAACTTGGAGTCTCAAAACTTGAGGTGTCAGGCTTTGGGGTGCTTGGCATCTCGGGCTTTGCGGAACTTGCGGTCTCGGGCTTTAGGGAACTTGCGGTCTCGGGCTTTGGGGAGCTTGGCATCTTGGGCATTGTGGAACTTGGCATCTTGGGCTTTGGAGAGCTTGGCGTGTTGTCCTTTGGGAAGCTTGGCGTCTCAGCCTTTGTGAAACTTGGGGTCTCGGGCTTTGGGGAGCTTGACTTCTCGGGCTTTGTGGAACTTGGCATCTCGGGCTTTGGGGAGCTTGGCATCTTGGACTTTGAGAAGCTTGGCGTCTCGGGCTTTGGGGAAATTGGTGTCTCGGGCTTTGGCGAGCTTGTCAACTCCGGCTTTGGAGAACTTGGTGTATCAGGCTTTGAGAAACTAGGAGTTTCAGACTTAGGATAACTTGGGGTCTCAGGTTTTGAAAAAGTAGTAATCTTGGGACTCGGGGAACTTAGAGTCTCGGGCTTTGAGAAACTAGAAATCTCAGGCTTAGGGGAAGTTGTAATCTCGGGCTTTGAAAAATTAGGAATCTCGGACTTCGAGAAATTAGGGGTCTCAGGCTTCGGGGAACTTGGAGTCTCGGGCTTTGAGAAACTAGGACTTTCGGACTTCGAGAAACTAGGGGTCTCGGGCTTTAGGAAACTTGTAGTTTCGGGCTTTGAGAAACTAGGAGTTTCGGGCTTCGAAAAACTAGGGGTCTCGGGCTTCGGGGAACTTGGAGTCTCGGGCTTTAAAAAACTATGAGTTTCAGGCTTTAGGGAATTGGAGGCACTTGGAGAACTTGAAGTCTCAGGCTTTGAGAAACTAGGAGCCTCGGGCTTTGAGAAACTTGGCATCTTGGGCGTTGGGGTGCTTGGTTCCTTAGGCTTCGAGGAACTTGGAGTATTAGGTTTTGAGAAACTTGGAGTCTCAGGCTTTGAAAAGCTAGGTGTTTCAGGTTTTGAGAAACTAGGGGTCTCAGGCTTCGGGGAATTTGGTGTCATGGGGATTGGAGAACTTGGCATTTCAGGTTCTGTGAAAGTAGGGGTCTCAGATTTTGGGGAACTTGGAGTCTCGGGTTTAGTAAAACTGGGAGTCTCAAATTTTGGGGAACTTGACGTCGCAGGCTTTGAAAAACTAGGAGTCTCGAGCTTTGGGAAGCTAGGGATCTCGGGCTTTGAGAAACTAGGTGTCTCAAGCTTCGGAGAACTTGGAATTTCAGGTTTTGAGAAAGTAGGAGTCTCTAATTTTGGGGAACTCGGAGTCTCAGGCTTTGAGATAGTAGGAGTCTCAGGTTTTGAAAAATTAGGGGTCTCGAGCTTCGGAGAATCATGGTTCTCTGACTTTGGGGAATTAAGAGTCTCAGACTTTGAAAAACTAGGAATCTCGAATTTTGTAGAACTAGGAGTCTCGGGCTTTGAAATTTTTGGGATCCAAGGCTTTGAGAAAGTAGGATTTTCAGACTTCAATAAAGCAGGGGTTTCGGGCTTTGGGGAAGTAGAAGTAACAGGATCTGACGATGTAGAAGTTTCGGGCATTGAAAAACTAGGGGTCTCAGGCTTTGAGAAGGTAGGATTTTCAGACTTTGATGAACCAGGGGTCTTGCGCTCGGAGAAACTTGAAGTCTTGGGCTTTGAGAAAGTAGGAGTTTCAGCCTTGGAAAAAGTAGGATTCTCAAGCTTTGGAGAACTAGGGGTATCGGATTTTGAAAAACTAGGAGTCTCGGGCTTTGAGAAACTAGGAGTCTCAGGTTTTGAAAAACTAGGGGTCTCGGGCTTTAAAAAAGTAGGGGTTTCAGGTTTTGAGAAACTAGGGGTTTCTGATTTTGAAAAACTAGGTGTCTTAGGCTTTGAGAAACTAGGAGTTTCTGTCTTTGAGAAACTGGAAGCCTCAGGTTTTGAGAAACTAGGGGTTTCAAATTTTGAGAAACTAGGTGTCTCAGGCTTTGAGAAACTAGGTGTCTCAGGCTTTGAAAAACTAGGAGTTTCTGACTTTGAGAAACTAGGAGCCTCAGGTTTAGAGAAACTAGGAGTCTCAGGCTTTGAAAAAGTAGGGGTCTGTGGTTTTGAGAAAGTAGGAGTTTCAGGTTTTGAAAAACTAGGTGTCTCAGGCTTTGAGAAACTAAAAGTTTCTGGCTTTGAGAAACTGAAAGCCTCAGGTTTTGAGAAACTAGGGGTTTCATATTTTGAGAAACTAGGTGTCTCAGGCTTTGAAAAACTACTTTTTTCTGACTTTGAGAAACTAGGAGCCTCAGGTTTAGAGAAACTAGGAGTCTCGGGCTTTGAAAAAGTAGGGGTCTCTGGTTTTGAGAAAGTAGGGGTTTCAGGTTTTGAAAAACTAGGTGTCTCAGGTTTTGAGAAACTAGGAGTTTCTGGCTTTGAGAAACTGAAAGCCTCAGGTTTTGAGAAACTAGGGGTTTCAGATTTTGAGAAACTAGGTGTCTCAGGCTTTGAAAAACTAGTTTTTTCTGACTTTGAGAAACTAGGAGCCTCAGGTTTAGAGAAACTAGGAGTCTCGGGCTTTGAAAAAGTAGGGGTCTCTGGTTTTGAAAAAGTAGGGGTTTCAGGTTTTGAAAAACTAGGTGTCTCACGCTTTGAGAAACTAGGAGTTTCTGGCTTTGAGAAACTGAAAGCCTCCGGTTTTGAGAAACTAGGGTTTTGAGGCTTTGAGAAGCTAGATGTCTCAGACTTTGAGAAACTAGGAGTCTCAGGCTTTGAAAGACCCGGAGAATTGGAGAAACTTGGGGTAGCAGGCATTGAGAAACTGGGGGTAGTGGGTGTCGTGAAACTTGGGACAGTGGACGTTGAAAAACTAGGAGTAGCGGGTGCTGAAAAACTAGGGGTCTGAAGAAGGCGACGTGCTGTTATAGTAGTTATCATGCCGTCATGCATAAAGTAGATAAAAACAAACAATAAGATGGAGGACAAGTTGTAATGCCAAGCCATTTTTCTGCTGATGCAAGAAACTTTGAGAAAAATGTGGTAAGAAAATATAAATTTTTGATATTTTAATTGTTTTCCATTTAGCTATATATAGATTTTTAAAAGCATGTAAAAGGGAGGATTTCATAGGTTAGTTGCCCTATTTATCTGCCAAGATTATAGTATCTAGAATTTGTATTATGATAGCAATATTATAGTATCTTGAATATTGCTAGAATAAAGGAATGCTCAGATTTTCTAGCTTAAATGAGATTATTAACGAAGCAAACAATTGTTAAACTATTTTCTAATTACCTTCAAATTAATAAACACGATGTCTTTTAATTATGTCCTTTCTTTATTTTTAGCCTTTCTCTTAGGATAAAGCTAAAATAAAAGTGGGTATAAGAGAGACACATCATATCTTAATCAAACATAATTGAACTTAACATGCATATCACTCTATCACGATAAGATTGAAAACATTGATTTCTTCTTGTAATAACTAAATCATTACACTTTTCACTAAATATCTTTAAAACCAAACGTATAAACTTCCTTAGTCTCTTATTCTATAAGGCATCGTTTAATTGAATACCGCGACTGAATGCTAACTTGATTTAAATATTTATACTATTACTAAAATTATTAAAATAATTATTGATAATATAATTTGATGGAGAAAACATTACATTATATGAATATCCTTAAAAGTTATAATCAACTATCAACAAAATTATACTCCATATTTTAGTAAAATATCATAACATTTGGGAGCATTAGGATGTCCTAGTTAAAAAATAAAATAAAAAATTGACTATAACTAGAAATAAAATGAGACTTTTTATTAATAATGTAGAGATTAATTATAAGATAATTTATGTACTTATACTTTAAAACTTAAAAAGGACTATATCTCGCGCTTAAACTAGAAAACAAGTTGAATTTTCTCATTTCGATTTAGGGTTCATTTTCATGGCGGAAGCAAATAATTTCACTCTATCTTCTTCATTCCTCAAACAAGTACTTTTTTTTTTTGTTGATAAGTTGATGTTCTCCTTGAATACATTCAATTTTATACTCCGTAGAAATTCATGGATTTTTTTTATACATTTTGCAGGTTTACTTGTATGATTGGTGGTTGATTAAAGTTGAAACTGGTGATGGAACCAAGCGATTGGGTGTTGGAGGTTTCACTGCAAAAGAGTAAATTTTTTCCATCTACTTTAGAATGTTGCTGACTTTTTTTTTTATTTATTTCTGTTTTGGGTAAGTTTGTTAAGTAGGGAGTATAAGATTTTGAGGTAGTGGTTTATTGAATTCAGGGAGTTCAGTTGACTATACGTATTCTTGAATGAAAGCTGCAACTTTTATTAATAAGTTTGTTAGTTAGAAGGGAATATAAGATTCTTGAGGTAGTAGTACATCTTATTCAGAGAGTTGAGTCTTGAATGGAAGTTGAAATCAGAGAAGCTGTCCTCTATGTTGTTCAGACTCTCCAAAAATGTACTACTTTTGGAGGATTTGACCCACATCCATCAATTAAAAAAGAATTCAAGCAACATAGGTTGTCCTCTGTGTTGTTCGGACTCTCCAGAAATGTTGTTGCACTTGTGTTAGATCCTCCAAAAATGTACTGCCTTTGGTTGATTCGACACATACCCATCTATATTTTCAAAGAGTCTGAGCAACTTAGGATGTCCTTTGTTTATGATAATGGTGTCCGTGCGAGCTTGTGTGTCGATTGTTCCAACAGGTAGCTGCTACCGTCCATTTGTTAACTCTGCCAGCCAAGGCTTAGGCATGTAGAAAGAAATCATATAGATTTTTTTTTGTTTTTTTTTTTGTTTTTTTATTTCTGGTGGGATATGAACCTATGAACTCATGGTTCTCCTTCCACTTCATTGACCACTAGCCCACATCCTTTTGTTCTTGTTAATTTTCAAGTTAAACTTCATGTTATTTTCATGTTTGAAGCAACTTTTTTTTAGTTTGTTACTATTTTGCATCTTCTTGATGCCTCTCTAATGCAATTTAATTACTTCACCAAAAAAGAGTACATCAACATACTAGTGTAATCCCACAAGTAGGGTCTAGGGAGGGTAGGATGTTGCAGACCTTAACCCTACCTTTATGGGATATAGAAGTTGTTTTCGATAGACCTTTGGCTCAAAATAAAAGTACTCGACGTGGGAATTTAAGAAAATAAGTCAGTTTAATAGCAATACAAGAAAGAGTACAAACTATAAGAATACCTTCCATCATTAAAGCATCTGTTAGTCCTCCTATCATTAAAGCATCTGATAATGTTAAGACACTTAAACAGAAATACAACATGAAATATGTTTTCCCTCCTATCACGAAGCATCTGTTGTTCCTCTCCTTCCAAACATTCCAGAAAATGCAAGTAGGGGCTGCTTTCCAATATAATTTGTTCTTAGAATAATACTGGTCATCCCAGCTACTTAGAGCAAGTTTTATCAACCTGGCATAACCATTTTACTTGAAAAATCGCTAGAAACATGTCCCAGAGTTGCCTGGTGAAAGTTCAGTGGAACATTAAGTGATTCACTGATTCATTAGCTTTTTCACATAGAACACATCTGCTTCATATAGTGAGACCTCTTTTCTGCAGATTGTCAAGTGTTAAACAAGCATCATGAGTTCCAGTCCAAGTGAAGCAATCAGCTCTAAGGGGTGTGATGGTCTTCCAGATTGTTGTCCACGGCCAACGGCCACAGTTTCTTCTTGTCGACAAAAGATTGTTATAGCATGTCTTTGCCTTAAACCTTCTATGCTTCCAATTTCTACAGCACTTATTTTGTGGATATGTTGGATTTTTGAAGCACCTTATTCATTTCTATATAGCGCTGTTAATCTCTCAAGAGGTTAATACATGCTTTTTTTTAGTTAAAATTTAATCAAGACACAGATGATATGTGGATTTCAGAATTTTGGACTGATTGTCTCTCAAGTTGCCAAACAACTTGTGCTAATCTTTTCCATGTTTTATTGCATTGATCAAGTAAGAAACACAGTTCTAGTAATGTTCTTTTTGTTGGATTGTTTTCCAAGTTGCATACAGAATTGTTATTTGGAAGGTGTGGAATTTTGTTAATGATCCAATTTCCAGAACATAATAAGCACAGCGCAGTTAAAAGGCCTTACTTTGGGTTCTTTTCCATGAGATGTCAGATAAAAAGTTTATTTATCTTTGCCTCTGGATATCCCTATTGGACTGCATATGCAAGCATTTTAATTCATTACTTTGTCTTAGTTTAAAAGTGCTTTAGTGGAACTAGAGTACTGTATTATATATTTCGTGTGACAAGGCATATCTTGGAATCAAGTAATGTGATATTTTGTTGCCCTTCCTTAAATAGGAGACCAGATGGAAGAGTTTTCCACTCCACAACAATTGCGAAGAGGCATGATACTACCACTTTAGTGACGGAGGATGGCATCACCATTCTTCTTAGCGGTTTCATTAACAGGTGCCGAACTCTTCAAAATGGCTTCTCATCAGAGGTATTTAAGTTATTTTAGTTCTCAACTCATATGACTGCTTTATTTCAGCTGTTTTGATGGAACATATAATTGAGGTTACGTTAGCTGAGAAGTTTTAGAGGTTCTATTTGGTCCCATCTGTAGCATTAACTGTCGGAATCATAGTCTATCTATAGTTTGTCAATCTTGGTGGAAGACAATGTATGACTTGCACACACATCTTGTAGAACTTTTAACATTATTTGGTGTTTATGATGAAACTTTTTGACTTAAAAGTTCATATTACTATCCAATGTGTCCTGTCTAGTTAATTATTTTTTTTGCTTACCTCGTTCGAGTAATCTCCGCTCAATAATTTACTTCTGTCAGTCTTTCTTCAGCTATCACTCATCTTTTACAGATAAACCTCAGTCTTTTTCTGCTTTTGCGGTTTTAACTAACTCCTTGAGGAACCTAAAGAGGAAGGCCTGCTTAAGCATTAAATGGATTCTCCAAAGTGAGCATTCACATGTTAGTTACAAATTAGAATAAAATCATGTTTTGTGAAGATGAAATAATAAACAATCTCTACCTCCAAGGTAGGGGTAAGGTCTATGTACACTCTACCTTCGTCCCTCCCTAGACCCCATATTCTTGTTGATGAAGATAATAAACAGAAATTTCAAACTAACAGGTTTGCAAGCAGTTCCTTCTTGGATTTCCATACAACTGGGAAGAGTCTGCTGCTGTGTCATTTGGAGAATCAACCAATGAAAATGCAGCCTCTGGAATTTCTGATTTCTCAGAGTCAGCAAATGCATCAGCTGATTGCACAAGTAGTTCCTTTACACTGTCCGTCGATCATCTTTCCCCCAATGTTTTACGAGATCTCTTAATATCGGCTGCTGGTGACCCAGAAGGCGGCATGCTAAGAAAGAGTATTTTTAATGAAATAGTGCAGAAATATGGTAACAATGCTTTTAATGTCGATGAAGCTTCTTCTTTGAACCAAAAAAGTGGTAATCAGGTCACCCCTCAAAGTCCTTCACTGAATGGAAGTCCTAGTCAAAAGAAGAAAGCTAAAACAAACCGGAAGCAAGAGGATAGCTGTATAGCAGATGCAAAATCTGGTAAAGAAAAATTGCCAGAAGCTACTCCAAAAGATATGCCAGAAAAGAGAGTTTTGGATAGACTTCTGCATAGAAGTGGTGACGATGTTCCTATCGTTGGTGAAAATTCTGGTTTAAACCAAAAAAGTGGAAATCAAGTCTCAAGCAGGGGTCCTTCACTGGATGAAACTCCTTATAAAAAGAAGAAAACTAGAGCTAATTTGAGGAAAGAAGATGATAACCATGTGCCCAATGCACAATGTAGAAAAGAAGTGCTTCAGAAATGTAATGATGAGAGTGGAACAGATATTGATAAGAATAGCTCAAGTAGTAGCCCTTTAACAAGAGATAAAGCTAGCTTATATAAGAAAACCAAAATTTACCTGACACAAGAAGAAAAGAGAGATGTGCACAAAGTATCTGGACAGGGAGATTTTGGGATAGTAAGCATCACTAACTCGAGTAATGGTCCATTGACAAGAAGCAGAGCTAAGCTGAAACGGGTAAAAGAACAAGGTCAAGAAGGACATAGATATCTGTGAAGGTGTTATGGGAGTTCTGTTGTGCAGATTAGCTACCCGTGGATATTAATCTGGAAATTCCTCAAATCATAACGTTTATGGATTTGTCACTTTGTTATTGTAGTCCACAGGGGAGGTAAATTTCGAAGGTCATGTTTTTCTTGTTTTTGTTATGGATTACATCACATCTCCTGAATTTAGAGTTTAATTAAGTGGATAGGGATTTTCCGACAACAAAAAAGCTTTTCTCCCCAACCGAGGTGAGTATCAAATGGTTCATTCCTGGGAGTAAACATGATCTTTATTGATGTTGATGCAAGTATGGACAAGACAAAGAATAGCTGGTGGAATACTGTGCCTTGTTTCTGGTGTGTGGTTTGGTGAGAAAGGAACTCCATGTGTTCTGAAGAGAAGCATTACAGACGATTTAGTTAGATTGTCTTTTGTTGTTTCATTTTTGGTGTAAACTGTAATCTGCTAATGAGACAGAAACTCTATTAGAGTTCATATAGTCCCTCTAAGTTCAGGAGAGGTCTTACTTTTTATTTCTTTTTCTGCTCACATGTACAAAATTCATAGCACTCCATTTGTGTTATTTTGTGAATACAATTACAATAATCACCTTTCGAAAAAAAAAAGCAATTCAGTTTTCCCTTTTTGTGTTCCTCACAAGTACATCATGGTCGTGCTAAGACCGAGTGATGTGGAGAAGATTCGTCAGTTTCTTATGTGACAAGGTACTTCAACATAGCTGATGCTGCTGTATTTTGGACTTTGTCAAAGTTATTGCAATTATGTTTGTGTATCCAGCACAGATTTCTTTCAGCATCATTTCATCCAACTTTTTTATCAACCTTTTGTCTCTTTTGCTGCAGATAAGTTGACAAGGTAGACAGCACTAAAGCAGAGGTAAATCAAGTTGGTAAGTTCTACATGAAGTTAAATTTTGGCGTAAGAGAGGCTACATGTATGTATTATAACAAGAAATATATGTACACAGCCAATTTGGCCTTGTTATTAATTGATGAAATTATTTACTTGATCAAATAAAGAAAACATGAAATATAATAAAATTGAGACCAAAAGTATAGTTGCAAAGCATATTGTATTGGACAATTTATATGTATGTTTTCAGTTGTCAAAATAGCATCTTACAGTATTGACTTCCATCAATATTGCAGCTTACAATATTATTGACCAAATCTATGATATTCTGACCCACCATATTTGGAACAGACACCATTAACAAGTCAAAAAGACTCAAAACTACATGGAAAGGACAAGAAAGTATGCTAAATGTCAAAGCCATCTTGAAGAAGCAAAAGTTTCAAAGTCTCCTCTACAAATCTATATACTTGGTATATTCCTCTTCCTCATTTCTTCTTCAACCATCTGCATTTGTATTAATTTTGTTCAAGTTTTCTTATACATCAAAGCATTGTGAAGAAAGACATAATCCATGGGTAAATACACGGAGATAGTGGATGTAGGTGTGAGAATAGTAGCTAGGTTTCATTCTCATTGCCCTCAGACTGCTCGAATGTATTACCATCCACCCTCCAACATTCATGGCAATGCTTCAGATTTTCCTCGTCGTTGTAAAAAAGAGAAACTTGGGTTTATTGCTCATAATCAAGAATCAAACTCTATGGAGAGTTATGATGTCGAGACTTCCATGCATGTTGACACTGCAGACTTTATCGTTCACACATTGGACTAAGTCTATGTATGTATGGAACTATGAATACTCATTTTTGTGAAGATTGAAAGTGAGAATATAATGGATTGCGGTGTCAAGTTTGTGTTTATACGTGATATCAATGTATATAAGTTAAATTCTTATTTTATTGTGTGATTATTGTATATATTGTTTATGATATGCTGGGTTGATTGGTTTGAAGGAATAGGAAAGAAAGAAAAAGAGAGATTAAATGTGTGATTTAAGTAAAAGTTATGTGAAGTCTGGGATGTGATTGTTTGTTGATCAAGTTTGTGTATATGGGGGTTTGTATGAATTGAAAGTATTTTAATACTTTATTTGATTGAAGATGTTTTTATTCCAAGAAAAAATTAGTAATTATTTATGGAATACGATTGATCGATTCCGTGGACCCAAAGAAGAATCTTAGCTTTTCGTGTGTATTTGTTCATAAATTTTTTGGTATACGATTAATGTTGTGCCATTCAAACTGACCTATTGAACTAGACTAATTGCTTATAAAATCGAATCGAAGATCGAAAAAGAAATTCGACTAGTGGTTTGATTTGATATTTAAAGAAAAATTTGACTATATTTGGACTGGTTCGATTTTAACTAAAAAAAATCAATTCGAGACCAAATCAACCGAAAATTATATATGTATTTTTTAAAATTTATTTTATGCATAAAAATATTTATTTTGATATCATTTTAAAATATTTTCTTATACTATTTCATAGTTATTATCTCTTAAATATTTTTTCAAGTTTAAAACTTGGTATTCGGCATGATTCAATAAAGATTATAGTTCATAGATGTTTAATTATAATAAAACTTAAATCAAAATAAAATTGATACAAATGCAAAAGAAAATCAATTCAATACTAGAAATGACAATAATATTGAATATTTGTTCTTTAATTTTACATTGGTTTAGACAAATAAAATACATAATCTAGTTTTAATTTTTCGTAAATATTTAATAATGTAACTAATACTAATGAAATTTATTTTAGCATGATTTAGTATTTTTAAATTATGATTATTTTCATTATGACTTTACATTTTTTTTTAATGATGATTTCATTTTACTTTTATTGAATATTTTTGTGTCATCAATACTTCTTATATTTTGTGTTATTTTTTTAAAAAACACCTTAGATAATTGATTTTGGTTGGACTAAAAAAATATTTGGAGCACAAGTTAATTAAAATTGAAATGAACATGATTTTGATATCATATTTAAAAAATAGACCTTGTGTCTAACGTAATCCTGAAAGCTAGTTTAATGAACAACGATTGTCCAAGACGATCTAAAGAAACAAATTTCCCATCTCCAAAATGATGTAGAAACTCAACAATGTTCCTGGATTGACACATACATGAAACCTTCACCTTCAGATTAGGCTTTATATTAGATTACTAAATCACAGGAATTTGAAAAAAGCAAAGACAGAATGATACTCTTATAATCCAAATATCTCCAATCTGCTATAATAAGAAGGGTTCCTTTCAGTTCCCTTTTAACAATGGAAAAAATCACCTAGTGTTTTCACTTTGTCGGGGATTTGAACCCCGGTCTCTGAAGCAAAACAGTTTGTTTCATTTCCTTTTTAACAGTTTATATTTGCACTGTACAATGAGTAACAGCTATGTCTACAGTGAACAAGTCACTTCAGAATACAGTGTTCAACTGAATATCTCCATCTCTTGGGTTTGTATTTTCCTGTACTGTAAACTTCATTGATGATCAATATCATGAGCTTTCAAATGGACCAAATCTCCCTTCAATGAATGGTGAAGAGGGCGAGATCTCCTGAAACAGAATATATCTTCAATCTGGACGACGTTTGGTTCAGCTGGATCGACTTTCTCCGACTTGAATTCAGAAAAATGTGAGCTTCCAAAGACTTGTAAGCTTAATGACTTCCGTTTAGGAGCGCCAACGTTCACATATACATTAAAGAAATCAATCAGGTCCGTTTTAGTTATCTGCTTCAGTGCTGCAACCTGATTCATGAATATAAGTCAAAGTTTAGGGCACGTTTGGCCATAAATTTTTCCAAGAATATTTGGGAAAAATTTGGCAAATAATGTTTGTCCATACAATTTTTCATTATTTGGCAAATATTTTTGGCAAATATCCCAAATTTCCAAATACTAGTTTTTTCTAGCATTTGGGCCAAATCTCATTATTTGGGATATTTTAAAAATTAAAATTTTACCCAAATCTTTTATCTTTTACAAAAACACCCTCTCTAGTTGTTGCTTGCATTGTATTACATCATTTTTTACGTGCACCAAAATAGTGATAAAATATTTAGTGAATATTAAATAATGATATAATTGTTGATGAAAATTATTAAAAATTGGCTTTAGGTAACAAAGTCATGTACTTTGTCTACTTCACGATGTATGGAATAATTCTTGTTGCACTCACTCCAAATTACCACATTGCTTTAGTGTCATGGACATTATTTGTTATTGTTGTAACGAACATTCAATTGACTTGTAATACAAACTTTTAGTTAGTTTTGATAGTTTTTAAAACTTGTGCGTATAAATCATATTTTTCTAAAAAGGTGAAATATATTTTCCAAATTTTATGGCCAAACACATGGTGAAATTTCACCCAAATTTTCACTCAAATAATATTTGCCAAGAATATTTGGAAATCTATGGCCAAACGCTAGCTTAAATGCTTGTTTCAGAGAGAAAGTACGTCCATGAGGCAATTATCCTACCTTGTGAACTCTCAACAACATACCCAGTACCCAGTGGAATCTCACTACTGTGGTCTAGGGAGGATAGAGTGTACATAGACCTTACCCCTACCTCGTAGAGATAGAGAGTTTGTTTCCTATATAGACCCTCAGCTTAAATAAAGCCTAAATAAAGCCTGCCAAATAGTACCTTATGAACTCCCAGAAACTAAAAAAAGGAAGATTATTAACTTTCAGGGAACAGTGAGCCATAGTACCTTTTACTGGTTTATTCAGCATTTCAGAAAGCAAGAATATTTTTCTACAATAGAGGTATTCCTGCCTACTTTCGTGCACTTTGACTATCCACCAGCACCTTCCCCTACCAAGGCTTAGGTCGATGGGAAGAAATCAAGAATTATATTCCTCAATGAGTCAACATTTCGTAAGAAAGACTTGGAAGAGTTCTTTCTTTATATCCCTTTAGTTTGACCCAAAGGTGCCAAACAGCTACCACCCATGCCAATTATCCTCCGCCTCCCGGAAAGGGAGAAGGAAAACATACAGTAATCTCCTTTTACCTGTCAATTCAATTCACGGAAATAAAAAATGGCATATGAATAAAAGAAAACCATACCTCATTTTCAATTCTATCAAATTTGAGGGTGCCACTAGAAATTTCCCACCAGAAAAAATTGGTTTCCTCCGGTAAGTTTTTAAACTTCTCAAGCTTAATATCAATAAGAGCATTGACTTTTTTCTGCATTGTATATGATAAAATCAAAATCTTAGTGGATGAGGCAAAATATATAAGATTGCAGACAAGTGGAAATAATAAATAAGCTTCACATCAACCTAACAATTTATTCAGCACCATCATTTGATTTTGACTTTATTGGTTTGTTACTGACCAGGTTTATTGTTATTATTCTTATTTTTTATTTTTTTTTGATGACCAAGAAATCGGTCTGTGACCTGCCCTTTGGACCAGTGATGCTAATAGAAGAAAGGCATTGAAAGAAGATAACATATGAAGCCACATGGACTTATCAATTTTCTGAGTACCAGAAGATCAGGATAGCAGATACATCACATTCTATCCTCAGCAAAAGCAGCAAATGATTGTTAAGTACAAGAACAGTCGGCCAAATAAATTTCTCTTGCAGGGTTACTGAGCGCATCTGATGAAGATGTAATGACAATATCAAACAGTATTCAAACAAAGCACACCTCTAATTTTTACTGATTGAAGTGTCACAATTTATGCTGCCTTGTACAAACCGCGTTCCTCATGATAGCAAATATTTTTCATATTGACTTTGCCTACCCTCTCAAACTTTTTACCATTATTCTGGGTATTTATGATCTTCATCATAAGATATTTCCGTGTAGATACTTCTGGTAATATTACTTTCCTGAGAGTTGTCACAATGATGCCATTGTGTTATTGTTGTTCTTCTGGTATAGTTCTTTTTATAATAGCAGTGTCCAATTCAGCTTGTCTGCAACTAGACTAGTACTGGACTCTGCCTACCAAGGCTCAAGCAGATGAGAAGAAATTATCCAATTTTTGTTTTTACCTTCTGGAGATTCGAACCCTGAAAATGGTACCTATTCTGAACGAAAATCTCAAAAGGAGGTTCAGTAATTGACCTTAAACTCATCATCTGACATGTCATGAAGCTGAGTTTCCAACGTCTTAAGAAATGCCTGGAATCGCGACTCGATATATCTAGGATCCTGTATTGTGGCTAACCATTAGTCTCTCAAACTGAAGTAAAGGGATTTTTGTAATATTTCTTCGCTGGCTTACATACAGAAGATATGATGTGTTTACCTTGACTGATGATTGAACTATAAGCTGCAGTCCACGAACACCAGCATCACTCCTACAGTTTAACAACATTACATTGGTTTCAGCAGTGAAATAAAATTTAATAGATGTCGACATTCACAGAGTATTAAAATGAGAAGCGTTGGCATACGTCCGTGAAAGTGATGTGATGTAACCAAGCTGCTCAACAGATCTAAGCTGGTCGAAAGCTGGTTGTTTGGCTATCAGAGCAAATAGCTGCAGTTTTACATTCTTGATGTATTCATCTGAATGCACCTGCATATTTTAGTTTGCTTTGGTATCAGATCCTTCCAAACAGCCAACTTAAGAAAGACGGCCAGACTCATACTATGTTGCTCGGACTCTTCCAAAATGTCAACGGGTGCTTGTCGGATTCTCCAAAAGTAGTGTATTTTTGGAGAATTCGGCACGGGTGCGGCATCGAAAGTGAAGAGTCTGTGCAACTTAGGACTCATACAGAGCCAACTTATAAAGAAAAGATATCCAGCAGGATAAAGTTGTTCAATAGAAAGATTTCGCATTCTGCTCATTGTGAACTTTTGAGAGCTTAAATACATACAAATTATTTGTCTAGCCACAAGTCAGTAGAATGGCCAAATTTCGAAAAAGATAAATTGGTTGTGCAATATAGACATTTCAGTTTTTGAATTCTTTAAAAGCTTCTACCAGTTTTGATCATTCGATTCTTGCTTTTTCTCTTTAACTGTTCTAACAATACTTGTTCCATACAAGTAGGAGTTCATTGCTAAACAAAAGGGAAACCCCATATATAAGGGGTATAATGGGTAAAGGTAGACAATTAGACATAAGGTCCGCATACACCCAAACCTCCCCAAACTGCACTTGTGTGATTACACTGGATATTTTGTTGTAAGGAGGTACAAAAATAAGCCTTTGCAGAAGAATATGACTTTTCCCATGGGGCATCAAGTCAAATATATGATACTACTAAAAAAAGACATTGAAAAAAAAGAACAAAAGTTGTAACTTCACATGTACCTGAATGTAATGGACAAGAGCAGAATTTTCATCAGATGTATTTAGGCCCTCTGCAGCATAGAAATAATTCTTGCTCTCTTCAAGATTTATAATTCTACTTGACGAATGCTCAGACGCAAAAAGGGCCCGAGATAGAGGCTGGGAACCCTTGTACAAGGCATCTTCAACGTGCTGGATCATTGAAACCGCTTCCTTTGAGTCGATGTTTCCTGAAGAGGGATAATCAAAAGGGTGAATATGCTACACAGCTGACAAAAATCCTAGAGAAGTCTAGTAGGGAGGAAAAAAGAACCTGCTACGTAACACTCCAGAAATGTCCTTGATAGAAGCAGAGGATAAAATTTAACAAGGTCATCAATTTCAAGATTAGTAAGAGCTTCACATTCATCATTCCATGACCATGAGTGTTCCCTAAGTATTAATGAACAGTAGTACAAAGCTTGCT
This sequence comes from Solanum peruvianum, assembly GCA_027705065.1. Lineage (NCBI taxonomy): Eukaryota > Viridiplantae > Streptophyta > Magnoliopsida > Solanales > Solanaceae > Solanum > Solanum peruvianum. Next base: position 6,424,009 of record JAKWJD010001758.1, on the reverse strand, counting down.
CGTATGGCTGTTGAAACTTGATGTTTTGATATTGCTTTGAGAACAACTCCTTCATAAGATAAAAAGGAGTCCGTGAGAAGGAATATCAGTCCACGGCTTTGGATTGGAAATGTTAGCAAACTGCAATCACAATTGTTCCATTTTCCTTATCTAATTTACTCTATGTTTAATATTCCTGGACTTACAATAAGGTATATGGGGTAGCTAAAATCCGCCTCCTTACTGTTATTACTGCCTCACGTTATCCTTCTTTCTCAACCTACGTCTTTTACCATTCAAGGATTACAACATTATTATTTACTAAATCATGTCAAGTTAAGCAGATTAGGCACTATGAAAAGATTAGGCACTATATGCTATATCTAACCCAAAAAGTATGCTTTGCCCAAAATCATAAAGAAGCTATCATGCATTTCATTTAGCTTTTTTGTTTCTGAATACCTAAATGTAGAGTTTAATATAATACTGAAGAGACCACAAATGTTGTAAGAGTCATAAGTTTAAGACCATATCAATACGAGAGTTTTTCAAACAGTAGAAGTCCCTTTTTGGAGGGGTAACACAAATCAAGTAATGCAAGTCTTTTGTCATGACAATATACTAAAATTATTGTAAGCAATGCTGGCTGGGAAATGTAGTGGCTGAATCATTCAGTTGCAGTTACAAAGATCAGAATTAGAGTAAATATTGCTCCATGTTGGTTTTTCTTTAATATACAAACACACAACAAACTAATTAAACAGGAAATAATTTTTGGCAAACCAGCCAAAAATGGAAACAGTATAGTCTGAGACATATTTGTGCGAAGCAAGCCAAGAATGCACTCTTTGATGTAACTGTTGACAATACAAGCTGAATGTCCATATCAAGTAAAGAATATGGAAATAATATGCCTAACCCCATCATATGAATATAAAATGTCTAAACAGAGGTCAAGTTCCTCAAATCAAAAGTGAAAATGTTGTACATATCTTAAGCAGGCCCTAGATCCTTGCAATCTTATGTAAAAATGTGGCCCACTATTTAAAGCACGCCGATATTTAGCACTCTCGTGAATCCCTGACAGGAGCAATTCATTTCAGATACAATTAGATGCAGCAATTACCATCAAACAATCTGGTCTTCAATCAGTGTATCCGCTTGAACGATAAGACTTAAAAGAAATTGTAAGGGATGACAATAGACCCTTACCTTGATGACAAAGAATCTGTCAGGCTCAACTTTGAAATTGGTAATCCTATCAATAACCTTTTCTAGTAAGATCCTCATTTTATGATTATATCCAGATACAGTAACCTGAAAGGGAAGAAAATCAAAGTGGGAGGGTACAATATCTAAAAAGTGATTGCACATGGGATAGGAAAAAATGACAATAATCTTAAGCGGAATGAGCATAAGGCTTCCCCAAAGTGCAACCAAGAAACAAAACCTTCACGACATTCCAACCAAATTATTATGTTTTTCTTTAAATTGAAAACACGGAAGTTAGGAGAGAGTTTTGTGAAGATTAACTTTGATAAATTGTATTATTGCTTAGAGAATTCCATTCATGATGATGATGCATGTGCAAGATAAATACCTCGAAACCACTACAGTGACCACTTATCCAATAACCGAGACCAGCAATCTCAGCATCGTAGGCTGAAAGATGGAAAGTCGATTAGTTGAGTTAAGCGAATTTTTCAGTAACTAATTGATCAGTATTTCAACTGTCAAAAGGTCCTTGGAATTTTTTTTGATTGTTAGGTCCTTGCACATTTTCACAAAGGTTAACATATAAAGGAACATGATATCTAGTCTTCGTTACTTGCCATATTCATTTAGATAGTCCTTCAGCAACCATACGAAAATGCAGGTAAGAACAGCTGATTCAGGTGAACTTCTAGATTGGGGACAGATGAAATCTATTATACAGTATCCCTTTGGCATGGAGAATAATGTATCCGGCTTGTACCATAACCTTGAGTAAGGGGATTTCCTTAACAACACCGGAAAATTCATCTGTATTGAAGGGGAAAACATTTCAGGAATTTTATAAAGTGAAAGCACGTGAAAATGAGGTTTCATTGTTAGTAATACCTTGTTTGAGACAGTTTTAATGGACAAATCGGTAGGAATAAACATATTAGGAACAGGTAGATGCAAATTTCCATCAGGAGCCTTCTCCATCCATTGCTATCACATTCAAAGAAGTGTCATCGTACCAGTCAATATTGGACTTAAGCAATATTTCAATGCCAAATATTCACCAAATAAAAAGCATCAGTATTTACAGAAAACTGACTGCGTACCTCAATCACGGAGCTTGTTATTTTCTCCAATGAATATGCAGTTTCATACCAAGGCTCCATTGAGTCTGTATTACCGTCAAAATTTGTTGAAACCCAAAAGATTCTGTTGGAAATACTTATTTGTGAGAGGAACTCCTGAAAGATTTAGCTACAGTGTAATGATATATGACACCTCATAATTCAGTACTATTTATGCAAAGGATACATGTTGAACACACTATCTGATGCCAGAAATTCTAACACAATTTCTATATTTATGTTTATCCGTATTATCCAGATAGCTGCCATGGATTCAGAGGAATGACTAGGAAATATTTTGCCATGATTTTATGATGTTTAATGATGTAATAGTTTGGCAGCGCAAAACGATCTCACTTTTCATCAAGAAAAGCGGTTCATAAGTATTAAAGTCCCAATGATTGTATAATGACCTTCGGTGTTATATGAGCCTTTTTTCATGTTAAATGAGCCCAACAGCAGTAAGAGAACACAAAATGCCTACAAGAGTCTGAGACACTGACAACAGACACCATCAGTCCCTTCCTCTTCACCCAATCAACATTTTCCATCCTGCTCCGCTCTACCGAAAGAAAAAGGAGGAAACACAATTGCATAAGCAGACCTTTTTGTTGTCATTCACAGTCATTCTGTTTCTTCACTTTCTCTATGTTCCCTGAAGGAGTACCCAACAAACTATGATCCTGTCCAAAATAAATTCCTCAACTGTACCGTGTTCTTGTCATGTCAAAGCCATGAATTGAACCAAAGCCAAGTCCATGACACAAAACAATTGTCTTCATTAGAAGTCATGAGAACCTGACTTCTATGCAGCAATAGTTAAAATTGAACCCACCACTATCAGGACTAGAGCATTGGACTTCCAATGTCATCCAATGGACATAGTAAAAAGCTTGATTAGAAAAAGAATAACATAGTCAAAAAGATATTGTAAGGATTGGATTTTGAAATCAGCGAGAAGCTGAGTAATGCATGTACCCATTTGCATAAACAATAGTTCAAAAATATATAATTGTCTATGTGGAGGCCAACTCACCTGACATTTTGTGGTGTGAGATCATTTAGAACTGCTTCAATAATGTCTGGACTGAACTTTGAAGTTAAAGATGACCCAACCAACCAATCTATTGGCGGGTAAAGCTGGAAAAAATGATTCAAATATACGCAGTTCATATTCTTTTGATAAGTCCATAAAAAAAATCATTATTAGAATGGGAAACTGGTGTATAAAATGAATTTATAGAGTGTATACCTAACCACAATCATATCAAGTTATCTCAACTATCTATACTATGAAAATAAGAGAAAGATTGAGAGAATCTGTGAAGACAGATGCCTTAGACTGAAAGCTGTTCTGATCAAGACAAGAATCAACTTGCCAATCAAAGGGGTTTTGCAAACATGACTTAATTTTTTTAAACAATTTTTCGTAAAAATTGTATCTTCATCCTGGAGCTTCGAAGGAAAGAAACATAGTTCTTTGCTTTGACGTTGATGAAAAATTCAGTTAAAATGGATTGGTAGTACCTATTCAAATACGAAATATGGATTATGATTGACTCGCTATTCAATCGGAGGTAGAAGGCCCATGAGTTGTGAACTTCTTTCTCCAGAGAAGAAACAATGATGGTATCTAGGGAATAAGCATCGGCTAACTCTATGCTAGTGTAAATGAGAGCTTTGCCATTCATTTTCTACTGAAGTCGGGGTTTTTTGAAGACATGTGACATATCCATCAATGAAGTGCTAGAGGCCGGATCACTCACTCAACAATTTCTCTCTCGGGTGAAATAACTAATTCTTTCCCCGTGTGCTAGACAGTCATACTATGTTTAGTTCTCATTTATGATGTTTGCGCTCTGTGAATTTTAGCTAAGAAGCAAGCGCCACAAAGGGTTGACAGGGCAGCTCGACTGGTAAAAATGAAGATGGCCCCGAAGCAGGAGGTTTCTGGACGCTCTAGTGCAATGACTAATCTAATTTCTTTTCTGTACATGAACTTTTTCTTATGTAAACCCGGTGCTATCTAAGTCTTTTAACTAGTCCAATGGAAATCTCCTCTATTGCAGATGTTGAATTAGGTCTACGCCTAACTCACACCCCAAAAGCTAGATCAAAGGGAGGAGAATTTCCCAAGCCTTATAAGGATTCCACCCATCTCATTAACCACTGATGTGGGACTATTTGACATTCTTTAACACCCCATCTCACGCCCAATACTTAGCATCTGCTGCGTGGACAATTTTGATTTGGGGGGCCCCAACATCGAGTGAGACGGGTCTTTATGATCTTGGTAAACAATCAAAGAGCTTCCGTTGCCGGCGAGCGGCTATTATCCATATATGCCTCCCCTCTTGCTAAGATTATGTTAGCAAAAGTTGTCTCATTGTGTATCATTCGGATGACTAATTTCTTATATCTAATTTATGTAGCACCGTGCCATCATTCCGGTGACTACTTTTTCATATTTAATTTTTGTAGCATCGTGCCATCATCCACTGACTACTTTTTCATATTAAATTTGTGTAGCATTGTGCCATCATCCTAGTGAATACTTTTTTCATATATAATTTGTGTAGCATCGAGCCATCCTTCCAGTGACTACCCTTTTTTTTGCATATCTGATTTGCGTAGCACCGTACATCTCTTCGAATTACTTTTCATATTTAATTTGTGTAGTGCCATGTATTTTTCCAAACTATTTTCTCATATCTGAGTGTCATAGCATCATGTGTCCTTTCAGTGACTCAAATTTGATTTGCATAGTTCCATTCATCTTTCCGATGACTCCTCAAATCTGATTTGTGTAGGTCTATGTTATCATTCCAACCCTACCCATATTATTTCTCTTTTTCAATAGGGTCGTTTCATAAATTCCAACTATCCTATATAATTTCCATTCTCTAGTTGGATCGTGACATCATTTCGACCCTACCTATATAATTTTATTTCTTAGATTGTGACCACTTTTAGCTATCAAATCTAATACCTCGACATATGAGCATGTTTCAACCAGTTTCTCGATGACTTGTTTAATATCGACTCGTCTATTGATTCCAACATGATCCATATACTTTATACTAGGTTTTGAGCACATCGTTGTTCAGGGGGAGTTTAGTAGCCTTGTATGTCGATTATGTGAATCACTCTATGGTCTGAACCAATATTGCAGGTTTGGTTTGGAAAGTTCAACACTAGAATTTATCTGTGTTTGTTGACATTATGCATCAAATCCAGTATTTAATGAGAAGACAAACACATTGAGATTGATTGTCAATTATGTGAAGTCGACTGATTAACTTGCAGATATCTCACCAAACCCCTCATTGGTCCTCGTGTTAATTACATTTGTAACAAGCTAGGTACATGAATTGTATGCACTAGCTTGAGGGGGAGTGTTAGAATAGGAATAAGTTTATACAATCCTATTGGAATAGGAATAGGTTTATACAATCCTACTAGAATAGGAACAGGAATACTAAATAGTATCCTACTTGGTAAAGGATTGTATTCTAGGGTCTATAAATAGGGTCTCAATGTAATAATGTAGACACAATAACAATTCAATAATATTTTTTCCTATATTTTTCACAGCAGAAAAAGCTAAAAAAGGATACTAACTAGCTTACCCTTCAGATTTTTTTGAAGAAGGTTCCATTAACAATATGTTTACTTCGTTCGTTATTATGGTTTCAGGCAATCTCTGGTTTGACAATTAATGTTTGCAAGGGTGAACTCTTTCCTCTAGAATAGATTCAGGAAGTGGAGGACATGACAAGGGTGGTAGCAGGCAAAGGCAGTGATCTTCTGGCAAACGAGGTCCGCTCATGAAGATTTAACAATGAAACCTTGTTGTCGATAAGGTTCACTAGGACACTCTGTCAGAAGAAGGAAAGATAACCTTAATCGAGTGTACTCTCTAATTTAATAACCTAACTTATGCCTTTCTTCACTAAGCCAACAATAATAATAGACAAGAAACTCTCACCCCCCTTCTTTTCATATGATTTTTCTTACTATACTATTTATCTGACCCCATTTTCATTAGCAGTTCTGAATTCTTGAATTTTCTGTGGAATGGGAAGAAAGAGATTTATTCACATTGTCATAATTAGAGAAGGTTACTTTCTAAATGGGGATGGAGGAATTGGGAGTTAAATACCTCTAGATATACTGGCATATTAACTTCATATGAAGCTGCTTTATGGAAGAAAATCATTGGAGGATGGAGAAATTCTGATAGCACATAAAATCTAAGGTAGAGGGGGGAGAGGAGTACATTTTGAGATAACACTGGTAGGGAAATAGCAATGCCAACCACCTTCCAGAAGCTCTTCGTCATCTCCACTACCACCACCACCACCACCAACAACAACATACCCAGTATAATCACACAAGTGGAGCCTGGGGAAGGTAGGATGTATGCAGACCTTACCCCTGCCTCTGTGGGCTACATAATTATTTCCGATAGATAACATTCTTGTATGTAGAGAATGGGATTTGAACCGTTGACATCTGTCATTTCTACCATGAGGGAAAAAAGAATGATTATGGAGGTGGTAAAATGGAGCGGCCCAGAGTCAACAGAAACTTTTGGGATTGGCGATCATAAGGACAAACGAGTACAAGAGAAGGAGATGGTGAGTTGAAGGACAAGATTATTCTGCTAGATGATATATGAAAGAATCTAAATATTCAACTCAAAGCCTTAAAGCACTGAGTGGGGTGACCCAAGCTTTTATAAGCATTGTATATCATATGTGGACTTTATAGCTCAACAGTCTCATGCAACGGTAAACCAAATTTAAGATTCAGACACAGATTTTAGTATGAGTGTCACAAAAGGCATTCCAGAAGTTGACTCAAATAACATGAACAGGTAACTGATGATCCAAAAAAACACCTTATGGAGGAGTGACCCAAAACCTTAGTAAATACCTTTGAATGCCAGTGCACATCCAAAGTGGGATTTTATTTAAATCAGCATTATATATCGGGAATTAGTAACAAGTTTTAATGGTAACACAATGTTCATCAGCACAAAGTTTGCGCTGCTAGCTATATTCATGTGGCAATGCAATCAGCAAGGAATTTCACTGTCAAGCCTTTTGATAATATCATGTTGAGGAGGGCAAGAAAACAATTCCCTTAAGTCTGCATTTTGAGTTTCTTAAGCTCCAGCGAACTTGCGTTTTAATATGGAAAATTGCAAAAGATTTGAGAACAAGAAGAATATTTGACATCACTTGTTACTTCCTATGTATAGCAATGGAAGTATGCCCATCACTCGATTGTTCGCCATTGAACATCTACCATTTTAGGAGTTGGATATGTGATAAAATTGTAAAAAATCTATACTTCTAGAGCTATTTTTGGTTCTAGCATTCTGGTTTTTCATAAAATATCAGTTGCATGAAGAAAAAAACAAGATAAAAAGAATCAATGAGTACGCCAAAAACATCCATAAAAATGAATTGACACCAAATGCAGGAATACAATTGTGAATGTACCTGCATGTTCGACGCAACATATACCACATAACCGATGGGAGAACTCTTGTCTTGATAATGGAAATTCGTTTCAGATATAGCAGAAAGCTGCATGTTTAGAATATATGTGAGCTAGAAACTTTGACTAAAGAACGAACATTTTTACATCTAACTATTAAGCCAATTCATCAAACAAAAAATGTAAATAAATAAATACAAGAAGTTGAAAACTTCCTATTCAATCATTGAACCATATCTCAATACCTAACTAGTAGGGACAGCTATATAAATCCTTTGAATGCCTTCCACTCTATTATGAACCATTTCATTGCAATACTATATGGCAAATTATCTATAAAACAATGCAGTTTTTTTCTTTTTCTTTTTGATCAAGAACAAAAGCAGTCTTATTATATCAATGCTTCGCTGTGTGCCCACAATTGACCAGTTATGCTTCTCTTTAAATTCAGTGCAAACCAATCATCTAATGGAGTCAAAATATAGGTGCAAACTAGTTGGCTAGCAAATATTTGTATCTCCACACATATGTACCTATTTTTTCACATACACACACAAAATCATCTAAAAGTTTCATATCCGTAAAGAGCTTTTATGCAACTAGATTAATTGATCTCTCGATTTGAATTTTGAGACAGTTTGGTCATGTCCTATGCTGACTTCTAAATGCAACAGTTTCAAGATGTGAAACTATGGTAATTGAAGATGTTGAAAGGAGATAAAGGTGAACCTAAAATCACATGGAAGAAAATTATCTCGAAATACCTACAATCACTTGGAATTTATACAACATCATACCTAGCATGATTCCACAATGTGGGGCCGGGGACGGTAGAGTGTATGCAGACCTTACCTCTCCCAGGTAGAGGGGTTGTTTCCGATAGCCCCCCACCCCACCCCACCCACGAAAATAGTCCAAAGCAGTCCAGAAAAATAAATAATAGCAGTACAAGAAATAACAGATAGTAACTACAACAAAATCTAGTAACAAGACTGTAACTACAACAAAATAATATAATAGTCGAAGTTCAAGGAACAACAAACAATAATAGAAATCAATACACAAGAAACTAAGGAACTAGTTACACCCATTCAACTAGTTAGATCTAATATGTAGGAGTTGATTTCTATTTGAATTTTGATTACATTGTACTTTCTAGACTTTAGGAGTTTGTCATTTTCAGCAGATTTTTTTTGCTTATCTCTCTCTCTTTTTTTTAAAATAAAAGTAACCGTTAGTCTATATTTATCCACAGATATACTTCCTCAAAAGTGTAGTTCCCCTCCAAAAGTGTTGTATTTAACTACCAAGTTGTGTTGATTACTTCTGAGCAATCTAAGACTACTTCTTTACACCAAAAATAATACGCAGCTAAATAATTAAGCTGAAATCTTGGTATTGTTGCTCCGCTTTCCTTCAAAACATCTCTGGTTCTTCTCTAGCCATACTGTCCACCATATATATGATGGGACAATATTACATCTCTTCTCCTTTCTTCCTGCATTTCAAATCCTATTCCAGCACTTCAAAACCACTTTGATGCTTCCTGATTTCACCCATTTGATCTCTCTCATATTGGTGAACATTTGCCACAGCTGGTTTGTCCACTTGCAGTGTAAGAAGAGATTGTCGGCTGTCTCTCCTTGCTCTTCACACAAAAAGCACCTGGCTGAAACACAGGTGAAAACCTCTCTTGTTCAAGTTCTCATATGTCAAAACTGCCTCCTTAGCTAACAACCAAGTAAAATAGTCTACTTTATAGGCTATCTTAGTTTTCCATATCATCTTCCAAGGCCATTCTACTTCCTCAATGCCAACTGTGTTGAGATCTTCATATGCTGAGTTAACAGTAAAACACCCTTCGCTCCCCACATTCCATACCACTGAATCCTCTTCCTTAGACAGGTTACTAAATTGTGCTAGGGTGAAAAAAAACTCTGCTACTCCACACATCTCCCAATCATTAAGTTTCTCTTGAAGTGCAAATTCCACCCTTAATCATTCCATTATTCTGCTACAGTTGCTTGTTGCATTTGACATATGGTTGTAGAGGTCAGGAAACCTTTGGCTAACTGAAAATTGTCCACACCATTTGTCCATCCAAAAAGCCACCTTTCTGCCAATTCCCACCTTACAGTATGATCTTTCTAGCACCAGATCCCATAGATCACTGATAGATCTCCATACACTAGACCCATATGGAGAGGCTAACTCTGTTGTCATCCACTGATCCCTCATTCCATATTTTGCAGCAATCACTTCCTTCTGCAATGAGTTCTTAGCAGATGCAAATTTCCATAACCAGTTCATCAGAAGGCTTTGGTTTAGAAACTTCATGTTTCTGATGCCCACTCCCCCAATCTTCTTGCTTATGTTCATTTCTTCCCATTTGACAAGATGATACTTCCTCTTATCTTTATTCCTTGCCAAAAGAAGGTTCTTCTGACTACCTCTATTCTATTGATTACACCAGGTGGTGCCAGGAAAACAGACATCATGTATGTTGGTAAGGCATTCAGCACACTTTTGATCATAGCAAGTCTTTCCCCCGGATAAGTATTGACTTTTCCAGTTTGCTAAGTTTCTCTCTGTAACACCCCAAAAATTTATAAGTCAAAACTTGAAGCATTCTTCATTTGAGTATAAGGTTGTACTGAGTGATTCTTAATTTTACTGTGTTAGGTCAATTCTTTAGTGTAGGAATGATTTTTGAATATGACTTAGGTCATAAGAACCCCTTAAAGCTTCATTGCCGAATAAGTTTTGACATAAGATTTATTTAGGTCATCTTCAAACGATCATATCTCCCCGTACATAATGAATTAGGTGGCCTATGACCTACCAAATTAAAGGTCTTTGAGTCTTATTTCCAACGTCATCAAGTTTGCCTCATTTCATGTTTGGAGTAAAGAGTGATGATCGTTTTACCAAAGACTGTCATATCAGAGATTTCTGAGTCTGCAAACTAAGGCTCCAACCAACAGGCTATAGGTTGAACAACGATCCGTCCTATCAAGTCGTCAGTAGAGTGTTGGGAGTCAACTTTCGGGACCCAAATCCTACGGATCCAACCGACGGGCTGTAAGAATTACTACTAGTTGTCGTTTGGACTTGTAAATGGACTTTTGAGCCTTAAAAATTCAATATCAATTCCACGGATGGGATCTAGATCAAACCACAAACCATAGATAGTCCCGTGGACAGTTTTTGTCAGCTTTTAAAGAGGGGTTTCCCACCCCTTCTAAGCCTAAACACGACCCTTTTCACCTAATTAAGGGTCTAAACAGTGTTAAAACTTTTTGTAACGTTCTTTAACACTTCAAAAACTTAAAGCAAGGATTCAAGAGGAGAAAACTAGGGTTTCAAGCGTTCTTCAAATTTCATCTATTTTGCCAAAGACTTTGTTCTTCCCGGTATGCAAGACTATCACAGTGTTGGACTAGTTCTTCCTCACGTCCTACATCTACATTCAAATTAGTAAACGAAAACTTAGGATTCTATTCTAGATTTCAGTATTCAGATGAGTTGATATTGAGTTCTAAGTTCTTGAGTTATGGATTATTGAATTCCTAATTTTAATCATTGAATTGTTGTACATTGTGTATTGTGATTATTGACCAGATTGTTCATGTCTATTTTTCAGCATGAACCCTATTCTTGAGTTTCTATTGAATTCTTATAGAGAATCTTTTAAACAAAATATTATTGTTTAAACTGAGTTTTGAGGAAGTAAAGAATAGTTTGAGAAAGAGTAAGGGAACTATGTACTTCCCAAATGTTCATTTTTACATGAAGAAAAGGAGTAGACTTTCTGAGAAAAGTCAACCCAGAATGTATTTTTCATTGAGTAAAGAGAAACCTTGTTTTCTAAATGAAAACTGAGTTTCAAAGACAGTTCAGAGTGTACATATACATATACATATACATATACATATACATGTATATATATATATATATACACATATACATATACATGTATGTGTATATATATATATATATATATATATATATATATATATTGGGAGTAGTATTGAGCACTGATATTGGGGAAAGTTCAGACAACTCACAGCCCCCATAAACTATGTCTTCAAGAAGCAATTTAGTGCATAAGTTGTGGGTACTCACTTGGTACATGTTCTACTTAAACCATACACATTCTTCATATATTAAGTTTTACATGAACATTAGATAATTTTACTATACACAAAACAGCACCAAGGAGGTACTGAGGATGCACAAAAGTCTGAATTTAGATTTTTTTTAGATGTGACAGGAGTCCATAATTTCCAGAATGCAATCTATTACAATATTCATCCCAGTATCCTACAACACAAAAAACAGCAATAATAATTACGTTTCATTCCCACACTATAAATGATATATTCATTGCACTCTATTTAGTCACATATCATGTCATTACTTAATAATTATCCTTTTAAGAGAAATTAGGGAGTGTGTGCCCAGAAGAACATGTCCCAACACATCATTACTATGAAGATTTAAAAATATTTGACTATGCACAATTGCCAATCTATGACAACCATCATCCATTCTCTACGTTAGCTATGAGAAACTTACATAGGTGAGTTCACTCTACACCAGAACCAGAAGTACACATTTTGACAATATCTAGGCTTTACATATGATATGGGTTCACCTTTTCCCTGAAAATATCTGAGTTTTTTCTATTTGAACAGCCCAACATACACTAAGGTATTTTCTCCAATTCTGTCTCTAAATTTCCTTGGTCCCTGTCCCGGCTAGCTGATCAAGCTTGCTGCAGATTCCCAGGTGACACCCACTTAGCTCCATATATTTCAGATAACATGCCCGTATAAACTTCAAACAAGAGAGGGCTTACAGATTCAGTAGAATATTACAGAACTAACACCTACTACATAAAGTAAATCTCCTTCTGTAGATTCTGTGTGTTATCATGCTCTCTTTAGATTTATAAATTGGGAACAAAAGCTAATTGTGACATGACAAGTAACTCTGTGATTCTTCTCCCCAACATATTTACTTCTGGATGCACTTTAAAGTGAAGCCAATTTTGAGGAACATATGAGGATTGAATTAGAGGAAAAAGCAGAGATCGCTGAGGAAATTTTAATTTGCTATGTATGTTTCCTATGTTTCATCAATAAATCTTCCTCTAACCTTGAAGATTTATTGTTCTGCTGTAAACAACAATGAACACTTTTGTGTTTGATACAAAATTAAGTGCAACAACCTCATCAAATATCCATTTGCGGGCACCAGCTTGTTGCAGAAGGTGAATATATTTGAAGACCAGTGCCACAACATCCTCAAAATGGTCTGAAATATTATTGAGACATGATGGTCAGTGTAGTAGACTTCCCGACAGAAGGTAAAGTCCAGAAAAAATGGAGGGTCACGACAAACACATTTCCATTAATTTACTCTCCACATAAGGGCGTGCGGGGGTTTTGGGGGGGGGGGTGGAGATGAGGAAACTAACCATGCCCAGCATCAGTCAGACTAATATAAACTTCAAAAAAGGAGAAGTGATGACCGCCGCCTGACTCTCCAGCCGATAAGCTTGTTGCCCAACCTGCAATGATTTGCAGAGATAAACAGCACTGAGTACTTAGAAACAGTATGGAGAGTCGAGTCCTGACAACTAACAAGGAATTCTAACTTCAACGTGTGCCTCACTTCCAGAATAATAGAGAGAGAGAGAGAGAGAGAGGTTGCATTATCAGATGTAATTAACATTACATCAATCCTCTCGCTACTTATCATGGTAGATAAAAAACATTTTCGTTCTTTCGAGCAATAGTTATTGTTGATTGCGTACTATACACAGCCTCCTGCAAGGTTACTTTGGATAGAATTAATGAAAAAATATCTCAACCACTCAAAAGATTTGCTTGTAAGCAACACACTTGTGTGTTTTCACTATTTTCGCATATTGTTGCAATAGAACTCAAGGGCTCCATAAGTGCCTCATAACAAATGTCTGGTGAAATAGAATCGGAATTTCTAACAATTATGTTGAGAACTCACCTAACTTCTTTAAGATATAAAACAAGGATCCTTCTCCTTCATGTCCAATCAAGTGACTCAAATAGAGTGAAGGCCCTTCCTTGTAATGAGCTAAGTCTGGAATTATTGGCCACTCAAGCCTCAAACTATGACCTTGTTTTATTGGAACAGCTCTGACTAGAATCTGTGTAACAAAGAGTAAAGAATCATAGGCATAGGACAACCATGTCTTTGTAATAATGAAGATAATGCAATAGAAGAGAGAAGAACGTAGATTACTAGCGCATTTCTGACACCCCTACCCAAAATGAAAAATGAAAAATGAAAATGGGAAGTTTCAACGCACTCCTAGAAAATTTGGCATAATTCACTCTTCATCAATAAGACTTCTCTATGAGATTAAGGAGTAGCAGGTCTTGGAATAATCCAGCAGGAACGTCTATTAAAAAACGTACAGAATATATCTGATATGTCAACTCAGTGCCGAGTATATAATATATGATAATTGAGTGACTTGTTAAACTTAGGTGACATCTTATTGCATCACAAGTACATGGAGACAAGGAAAGGGCTCACAGTTTCTTTCATGCGTTGTCTACCAAAGCCAATTAAGCTAGATCGCGAAGGATGATAAGTGGTGGTAGGAAACAATCAGAAGTTTAGCTCTCTCCTCTGAAACTACGGTGCAGATAAAATCAAATGCGTGTATAGGAAAAACCATTCATTTCTCACAAATTCCAAAACCTATCTGATAAATCATAAGCACAGTAAAAATTATCAATCATAAGACCCCATATCATAAACACGTTCTCCCTTTCTTGTCTTGCCGCTAATCTTTTTACCACTAAAAAAGCACCTCCCAATCCAGCCAACACAAAAGGGGCAAGAGAAAAGAGATTCACTAGAACATAGCCCTTATATTTTTTAACTTTTGTAACAAATTTATGACCTCTACACCTATTTGAGCACCTGAAGATGTTCTGATTTGCAAGGCTGATCAGTAACAGGGGAGTAACTTCTATTGGTATTTGGAACTTCTTGGAATATGCTCTGTACCAGTGTCTGTGCTTTATCAAGGCAATCTGAGTGTTTTAAAAGAGAAAATTAGCATAGATGCTTTTCCACAGTAATAATTTATAGGGAAGAAAAGGGAAATCACCAGCTACCTTTTGCATAAACAACCAAATGCATTAAGTTGGCTGAATAATTTTCTTTATAAAATTTGAGAAGCTCCTGCCTTGTATTCAAGCCTCTTGCTTTTGGCTGCACCTCCAGGGTATCCCAATTACCTGTGCAAGAATCAAATGTTTCTAAATGTCAAAAGAAACAATGTGCAACAGAGATAGAGTAACCTCCTATTCTCTCCAATACAGAAAGGTAATATCACGAAAGCTATGGCAAAGCCACTAAAGCCCAAAAGATGATACTGGATAATACGACCTACAGATAATGACAAAATTGTCAATGTTACTGAGAGTTTGCAGCAAAGAAGAAGGAAATGTAGCGGTGCTCTCAGTTCCAGAAGAGAAACAGAGAATATAGGGAGTTCTTAATGCTTGTTTGATTGGCCAGGCAGGTAGTTTCAATATCGATGATAGAAAAATAGGCTATGAAGTAGTGAAATATTTATTTTTGATGGCCAAATGATGAATTAATTGAAACGAAGGAGTGAAATATTTCAACTGAACTTTTCTTTTTATCAATAAGATAGAAAATTTATTCACAATAGATCGCACTAAAATGGATCTGTAAACTCTACGACCTAACCCAAAAGTATAGTTCCTTTTAGTTATGTGGGGAAATAAAGAAATCACACAATCCTCATATATTGTATCTTATAGTATCGTAAAGCAGGGGAATAAGAGGTAGAGGGCCTACTAGTGTTGAAAGCGTAAGACTTCTTTTTGTCTATAAAATAATTTATTCAAAAGAAGTGTTAAAGTAAAATTAGTCCAAGACTCGGGCTTATCCGAAACCCAAAGATACTGCATTTACAGCATTGATGTTCTGAAAAGGACAAATCAGAGAAAGGTGCAGCAGTAGACACTAGACAAGTTAGCTAAACAGGGATTTAAGGTAAGCCAAAATTAGATTGCAAGCCATGTAGTCGAGTCAAATGGAAGAGATTGCACATAGAATGACAAACCTGTGCCAAATTTGTGGTATGGATGATCTTTTGAGCTCAGATGTTTCTGAAGCTGCACAGAAAGTAATGCAAAATAATGAAGGGTGTTCTTTACTCCAAAAGATATAAAAACAAAAATTTGGAAGTGTAAACAACACGGCTCTAACAGGTATGTAACGTACAATCTCAAGATACACAAGATAAGAGAGAGAAACAGTCATAGCATTGGAACAAGTTCAGAAATCAAAAGATCTTAGAACAATATTCAGCATATCCTTATTGAGGATAAAGGACCAGGTAATCCTATATATTGTTGCAGATCTAAACTAAATAAATAAAAAGATCCCTCACCAATAACTTAAGTTGTTAGACATGTGATCACACAATACAATATGGTATCTGAGTAGGCAAGAGGTCCTGCACTCAAATCAAACCGCCATCCACTAGAAGAATAATTTGTCCCTAATGATAGAATCATGCTCTTACACATAGGGGTGTGTGAAGACCTAAAGAAAAATGACAATATCCCCTCTCTAATAGTTTAATCTTTGAACAGATGAGATCACACATTTCTACTTCATCTATCTTTGTCATCAAGGAATCATCACAAGTACCAAAGGAAGCCTAAAGCTGGCTTATGAGTCCATATAAATACCTGGTACACTCTGTGACCATCAGATAATAGGTTGTTTTGGTTCTCTGAAATGACTCAGCAAGTTGCCACGGGCACAATACAAGAAGGATCAATCAGCAGTTGTTAATGTTTACGGGACTGAATGCATCAACATGCATAAATTATGAAGCCTAACCAGAGTCAACAGCTTTTATTTCCCTTGTTGTGGCATCAGGTGACATCAATGGTTTGACAAAAAACTGCGCAAATCTATATAATGAAACACCATAAGACATTTGATAGATACTCTTTCAAAGATTATAAGGAGAATTAATTCCATACCTGTCCAATGCTTCTTCAAAACAATCTGCATTGATATCGAAGTAAAAGTTGGTGCGCTCAGAAGATGTAAAGGCATTGGTGGAACCTCCGTGCTGAATCAATAATCAAGAATGAGAAGAAAATCAAACTCTATAAGACAGTTACCTCAAGGGAAATTCATACAAAACTTCATTCATTTAGATGTAAAAGCTCTAGTAGCGATTCTTTCTTCTTCTTTTTTAAAGAATTGTTTGTTGATTGTTTTTGCTGACAACAAAAGCAAAAACACTTGCTTAACACCAAGCTACACTCATTTTCCTACACCCTCCCCCATTGTCATGAATACAAAGAAACCAGTCACATCCAATTGGCCATGGTGGTTCTCTTGGGCGGTGGTAAGTGGTGTGGGAACTTTAGCGGTCGACTATTTAATTGGCCTATTGAATTATGACAAAGGATGTCTTCATATCTAAGAGACAACTCATATGTTTAGACCTCATGTTCATCTTCTTCAAATGTCCAAACAATTTTTACATCACAACAACTATTTTACCTCATTGCTAGGCATTCGTAGAGTTACAATTGCCAAATAACATTTAAAGATAAACAAGGACTAGTGCGAGGAGAGTGAAGCTAAAAAAGAAACAAAACGTAGT
Organism: Solanum peruvianum; assembly: GCA_027705065.1. Classification (NCBI taxonomy): domain Eukaryota; kingdom Viridiplantae; phylum Streptophyta; class Magnoliopsida; order Solanales; family Solanaceae; genus Solanum; species Solanum peruvianum. Next base: position 6,406,468 of record JAKWJD010001758.1, on the reverse strand, counting down.
TTTCAGAAGCAAATTGTTAATCTTTTCCAAGACAACCTAAAACAGAGAATTTCATATAAAATGTAAAATGGGACAAAGGCAGTTCATCAATATATAACCTCCTCTTATCCTCAAAAAATATAACCTCCTCTTCTCACTGGTTTAAAATCCAAATTAAGCTAGGACATCATAGTGAAGATTACATATAACTGACATTTTATTGAATACTGGAGAAATAACTAGAAACTTACAGTCCGAATGAAACACATTCAGGACCAAGTTGGTAGTGCCACAAATATACTCCAACAATTACTTGATAATTTCTTCTTCTACCACCATAATTATTATAAATTTACATGCTCAACAAACTGTGTGCATCTATTAGCAAAAGAGAAGAAGTAAAACACAGTTGCATACAACATGCATTTGATGTCAACTGGTACCCCTTTGGCCATTGGTGATTTCCTATTTGATTTTTACCCAGTATTGTAGTACATTTTTTATAGGTAACCTAGTATATCAACAACACCATACCCAGTGTAGTCCCAGACAGTGGGATCTGGGGAGGGTATAACAAACCTAACCTCTACCTTGGAGATGAGGTAGAGAGGTTGTTTACGATAAACCCCTGCCTCAAGGCAAAAACAATCTAGGAAAAGACATAATGAAAACACCATTGACAATAGATAGTAACAAAAACAACAGAAAGGACCAGAATAGTACTACAACAAAATAATCTTATAAACAAACTACACGAATAGATAGTCATAGAAATTGAAGAACAAGAAACTACAAGAATAGTCCTACGACTACTAGTAAGGGCAACAAGACAAAGCGCTCCTACCTACCATCATGGACGCACTCCTACCTACTTATCTTTACCCTAATTTGTGTCCTCCACACTTTTCTATCTAAGGTCATGTCTTCAGTAAGCTGCAACTATGTCATATCCTATCGAATTACCTCTTCTAGTACTTCTTTGATGTACCTCTCCCTCTCCCTCTCCTGAATCCATCCATAAACAACCTCTTACACCTCTGCACGGGGACATACATGCATCTCCTAGTGACATACCCGAACCATCTCAACCTCGCTTCCCACAAGTCACCCCCAACTTGTCTCGGATATCCTTATTTCTAACTCATCTCTCCTGGTATATCGACACATTCATCGCAACATCATCATCTCCGCCACTTTCATCTTCTAAATGCGAGAATTCTCGATTGACCAAAACTCTGCACCAATACAACATAGGTGGTCTAACTACCAAACTGTACAAATTGCCTTTAAGTCTATGTGACACCTTCTTATCGCACAAGACTCCAGATGTGAGCCTCCATTTCATTTACCTAGCACCAATATGGTGAGTGACATCCTTGT
>JAKWJD010001758.1:5705880-5805009 GCA_027705065.1 Solanum peruvianum | reverse complement strand
TTAGTTAGTTGGTTAGTATGGTTAGTTACTCATTTAATTAGTTAGATTGTATAGTTAGTTACATTGAAAAGTGTGTAGTAACTAAATTCTGTTTTAGTATACATGTATATATACACACAGAATGTACATACAAAATAATGAGAAAGAATATTAAGTTTGAATAAAGATTTTTTTCTCTCAGCTCTTCTTCCTCAAACTCTGCTTCCAGATTGAAGCTATCAACTCTTCTTCCTCAAACTCTTCTTCCAAATTGAAACAGTAACCATCGAGGATGAGTTTCTACCACGGATTGAGAATGCCAACACACGCACAGAAGCTTGAAATATCTTGGCGAAGATTTTTACAAAGAAGAATGATGTGAGATTATAAAGACTCAAAAATAAACTTTTGTCGATCTCTCAACGGAATATGAGAATCAGTCAATACTTCTCAAAGGTAAAATCTTTATTTGATGAAATATCAAAATTAGATCCTGAGAATGCCATCACTGAGACAAAAATGAGGATAATCATTGTTCATGGTCTAAGGCCAAAGTATAAAAGTATAATTACAGCCGCACGGGGTGGGCCACAGAACTAATTTTATCTGAGTTGGAAAATCTATTGGCAAATAAAGAAGATTTGGAGAAGCCTTTATCAAGTCACTATAAAAGACGAAGATGAGGCACTCTTCACCAAAAGACAAGATTATCAAAAAAGATAAGCATGGAAAAGTTCACGACCAGGAGGAGAACAAAAAAATCAACATCAAAGAAGTCAACGACAAAACAAGTAGACGAAAAGCTTTAAAAATCGGCAGATGGAGAAGTGCTACAATTGTGAAAAGAAAGGACACTACGCCAGAGATTGCCGGTACAAGAAAGCTGAAGGTAATGTAGCTACTTCTTCCAAAATCAGAAAGATGAAGAAGAAGTTTGGAATTTAGAAACCTCTTATGCAGTTCAAGAAACTAATCAACAAGAAGAGTCTGCCACCTGTCACATAAACAAATAAGAGGAGATAGCACTTGCAATTGTGAGTCAGAAATTGGTCGATTATGAACATGATTAGATCGTTGATTCAACATGTTCCAATCAGATGACTGTTGATGAGAAAAATCTCATTAACATTGATTGAATATAATGGCTATCTAGTAGTGATAACTGCAAATAATTCAAAAATATTAATAACTCATATTGGAAAGACGGTGTTCGTGCGTCATCCCAGCTCAAGACAAGTGGAACTTCAAAATGTCTACCACGTTCCAGGCATGAAGAAAATCTTATTTCCGTATCGCAACTAACAGATTCTAATAATTATGACTTGTTTGGACTTAATGATGTAAAATTATATCGAAACATAAAAGTTACAAGTACACTAATCATGGAAGGGAGAAGATTAGAATAAATTTACGTCATCTCAGCGGAGACAACTTATGTTGAAAATGGCATGAACGTCTTGGGCACGTGAGCTATAGCAAACAAAAAAAACATGACGCAACAAACAAAATTAAAAGGCCTTTCCAAGCTTGAGATTAGTGGAGATACTATATCTGATAGATATCAATATAAGAGAGCACATCAACTTCCTTATGGAGAATCAAAGTATAAAGCGAACGAGCCACTAGATCTGGTACATTAAGACGTGTTTGGACCAGCGAAGCAGTCCTCCATCAGCGGTTACCATTACATGGTTACATTTATTGATGACTTCTCACGGTACGTATGAATTAACTTCTTAAAAGAGAAATTTGAAATTTTTGAATTATAAAGAGTTTGAATATACTGTGGAGAATGATACTTGAAGAAAAATCAATGTCTTCGTACGAACAATTAAGCTAATAAAGGTCACGAGAGTTCAGTGATTATCTTAAAGAGAAGATGATAAGACGATAGTTAACTTGCTCAAATACTCCACAGTAAAATAGAGTGGCTGAAAGAAAAAAATAGATATTTGGCAGAGATATGCAGAAGTATGTTGCATAGTATGAATGTACTAGGAAGATTTCGGGCAGAATACATAAAGTCACTTTCGAGTTTTTGGGTGTGTGTAATGTCTTCGTGTCAGATCATCTCTGCAGCAAGTTTGATAAGAAAGTTGTTCATTACATCTTTGTTGGATACGACGAACAACGAAAATGATGGAAGTGTTATGACCCTACCAAAAATCGGACATATTTGTCAAAAAATATGATATTGACGAAACGTTATCTTAGTGGTCCAAAGAAGTCTCCCTGCAAGACTAAATAACTCTTGAACAAAAGCTGCAAGATAAGCTCAACGAAGTAGAACAAGGGAACAAGATAGAATCTAACCACGAGGTATCTTCAAAAAATGAAAAAAAAGAGCTTATGCCAAAATGGAGCTTGTGAAATGCTAGATGAGTTGCAAGAAGAAGTCTAAGAAGAGTCACAATCGCAACTAAGGAAGTCTACAAGACTAAAGCATCCAAACTCCAAGTGCATAGATACAACATTATCCGAGATGGTTAACATCAAAGACGGTACTACCTTTGAAGAAGCTTCAAAGAGTAGGGATCGGAATAATCCAATGAAGGTGGAGATCCATAAAGGGCATGGATGTCATGATGCTTGCAAAGTTTCAAGAAACGCTCACAAAAGACGCAAAAAAAATTAAGTTTATGTTGAGGGGGAGTGTTAAGAATTCATCACCAATTTAATTATTTACTTAAGATAAATCAAAAAAAATCTAGAATATTTCGGATTCGTAGAGAATTTAAGAAAGATCTCTAGAGAGAATGGTCTAAAAATGTTCTAGAAAGAATAGTTCTAGAAAAAAATAGCTAGGAATATTCTAGACTATAATAGTAGATCTCTCTCTGGAATCTTCCATTTCCTCCTATAAATAGAGGGGTGAATTTGAGTTGTAACCAAGCAAGAAACAAACCAAGTAAGAAAACAAGAGAGCAAACAAATGTGAGTGCCCAAGTAAGGAGCATTGATGAAACAAATAACAATTGTGATCAAGATTGTAAGACCGAAGCGAGTCCTTACTTTGATATTATAAAATTCAAGATTGTGAGAAATCGATAGTGCCCGTCGTCCTCCAAACAACAATATCCAACCAATTGTTTATTTTATTTAATGTGGAGGTCGCTGTAACAATTGAGAAATAAAATAGTGTTTAGTTAACTGTAGTATCCTTTCTTGCGTGGCTACCTATTTGTTGACTTGTTTATATGTTGAAGAGTATTATGAACCCACATTATTATTCTTATATTCCACTTTCTATATTTATCCTCTCATTATCGAATATTCTGAGGTCTACCTAAAGTTAAAACTCTTTACATTATGCAAAATCTATTGTTATGTGTTTATAAATAGATCAAATTTATTTTTTAGTGTCTTCTTTAAATTTCAAGCACTGCAACAAATCAATACTATCTTAATATCATTATATCAACTTATCAAATTGAGCGCAATTTCAATATCATTATATAAGTCTTTTAAATTCTTGGTCACATTTTATTATTCTAACTTTATATTATACATTTTCATTACAAAAATTCATTGTTAAATTCTTACTTCATAAGGTTTGCATATATCCTACCTTTTCGAGACTTCACTTGTAGGATTATACGAGACTTCACTTGTAGGCTTACGTTGAGTATGCTATAGTTATTCAATTTATATATGATAACTAAAAAAAGACCTCGTTGTAAAGTTTGGCTTTAGGCCCCCAAAATTGTTTAGATGATCGTGGCGTCAGTTAAGTTAATATCATTACATTTAGAGTTGTGATTAGGGCGAGCACCACGTGATTCTTGTGCTTACTCTTTTTGATTAAAGAGACCAAGTACATTTTTTCACTATCATAAATATTTCTTGTGAACTAGACTGAAAAGTTTTGGAATGTTACTAGTAACTAGATTTCCAATATGGAGATAAAGTAGAAGGTGTGTCATGTTTTTGTTACGTGTAATGCAGCTCTAAGAAAATACTTGACTATTGGTTGAGAAAAGGTATCTTCTTTTCTACACAATATATCAGGGTTTATCACTTCATTCAGTTCTTCTTCAGACCATTATAACTTTGCACGGCAATACAGTAGCAATTTGATGCAGATAGGGCTCTAAGATGTTGCATCAGCAAAAAATGCAATCAACCAAATGATGTTTCTTCTGATTGGCTTAGCTACAAATATCAAATAAATTTGTCTCTATTGAAGATCCTTCTGATAGCATATCATTGTTGCCATAGTTTCGCTAGGAAAAAGAAATAATAGTTCAATCTCTTAGTTGAACACATTCTCTCTGATTTTTTTTATAACTTGAACATATTGTTATTGTTTTGATAATTCATAAAAAAAATTATATGAATGATGTTGTTTGAGTTATGTAATTGGTTTTCTGATTAAAATATATGGCTGAGGTGAATTTATGGTAAACTTTAGCTTCTATAACTAAAATAGGTCTTGTTTAGCGGCAATTATTGTATTTTTACTGGTAATAACAAATGCCGCAAAATAAGGAACCTTTACCGGCAATAATAGTTGTCACTAAATAAATGTCGCTAGAAGTAATTACTTTTAGTGACAATAATATGAATATTTACTGGCACTCTATATGAATGTCACTAAAAGCTTTAGCGCTGGATACAATGACATTAACTTAAATGCCGCTAAAAGGAAAATTAAATGCCACTAAAAGTGATTTTTGTGGTAGTGACTCAACTTTGATTTTTCACTCAAAAGTCATTCAACTATCAGTTGTTTGTGTATAAATCCATGATTATAAATCTCACATCTAGGATATGAGAAATCAAGGATTGTATTGATATATTGATAGTATTGATATATTGATCAATATTGATATGTTGATGAATAATAATATTATGTACATACTCCTTATATAGGAGAGAATTTGTTTTGTCAATGCTTCGGTATGTTGATGTTATTGTTTCTGAATATCCAACAAAAAAAATTTGAATACCCAGCAAAAACTTTTCTTGTTAATGCTTCGGTATGTTGATGTTGTTGTTTCCTCTTCCCTTGCCTTATTGAGCAGATATATCATGTTATGGTTTTGTTTTGATACTTTTTTTCTTTCTCTTTCCTTATATCAAAGTCTGTGAAAGCATTAACAAATTGATTAAGGGTGGATATGGTGCCTTATCTAAACCTCTAGCAAAATTAATTATTTTTGTTGCTTGAATATAATTTTCTTTTAATCATTCTCACATCTCCTTGGCAGTTGAGCAACCCACAATTAGGTACATGCTTTCTTCACACGAGTTGTTTGATATCCAACTCCTTAAAAATACGTCTTTCATTTTTCAATTATCAATAGTGTCACTAGTTTTTGCATCCTTCTTAGCCGCTACAATTTCCCTAGCAGTCTGTCCAGTGAGACAACTATTTTTACTTGGTCCATTCTCTGTGATATGAATCAATTGGGATTGTGTGTCCTCTTTATGAGTTAGTTTAATGGCTTAGATTTAATGGAGCAAACGATAATTATCTGGTGAAGTGAAGAGGTTGACATGGTTTTGGTAAAAGTGGTCATAGCAACGTTTTTTTTAGATTTTTTTATCAATACTAAGAGAGCGGAAGGCTTTTAAGCTCTGATACCATGTAAAAATCCATGATTAGAAATCTCACATCTAGTATATGAGAAATCAAGTATTGTATTGATGTATTGATAATATTGATATATTGATCAATATTCTATGTTGATGAATAATAATGTTAAGTACATCCTCCTTATATAAGAGAGAATTGTAGAGTAGAGTCCTACTATAATATCGATTACTATTACAATACTAATATTGCAATTATAAATAATATAAATCGTAATTATACTATAATTCTAATAGTAATTATAGTCGTAATAAAATCCTAATCATACTATAATTCTAGAAAAAATATAATCCTAATTAACATAGGTAGTCTAATTTTAGTGCGACTTCAATTCTTCAGCAGTGTTGTAAACACGTCACTCAGCTCCGTTGAACCTGTTCCTTTGACATGTTCCAATCGTCGACTTCTTTCTTCTTTTAACAATTCGCACAGAAAGTCAATTAACTTATTTAATTATTTGATCTTTGCAATGAAAAAGTAATCAAATCAGCAGCTTAATGATTCTTTTTTTATCCATTAGATTGGTCAAAAAAGGGAAGAAAACAATTTAGATACTTCCTTACAATCGAAATGTTATTATCTAGTCATTATAATCTAAGAAAAATGATAAATACAAAAAACAACAAAGCATCATTAGATGAAAAGTATGTTTGAACAATTAGAATTACTAGAATTCAATATTTGATATCAAACTATTTAGCCTAAAATTATACTTATATAAATGCATTTACAACAATATTCTTTTACTTACTTGCCAATAATTTAAAATATGAATAAGAAAATTGTTTATTTTTCAAAAATAAATACACACAACCAATGTTAGTTTCCAATTCCATTTTTCCCATCAATTACATCATTGCTTACATAGTCAAATCACATCATGCTTAGATGTAATGAATATATTAATATGTGTTTGCAATAAAGAAAAATGCTACACAATTATTTGATCTACTCTATTTTTTTAAAAAAAATTATAAAGTCAACACCAAGTAAGTGACCAGAATAATTTAAAAATTAATCCAAATTTATATGGACCAAACTCAATAAATGTATACATGTCTACAAGATCATAGATATAATTAAGCAAAAATATTTCAACAACTTCCAGAAGAGCATTCAATCTATTATTTGAACCATTTGTCGATCAAAATATGTTGAAATTATAATTCTAAGATAAATTTATTTCACCAAAGTAAGATAATCAAAAGTTTGATGAGATAAAATGAGATTCATAATTAAATTATAATATTTGGTTAACAACACAATTTTATTCTGAAGTAAATTTATAACCTTAATCAGACACAATATAAATTAATTCCAAATTTAAATTCCAAAGTATTTATCACGAGCCCTTAATAATTAATATACCAACAAAAATAGGGTGTCAAAATGTATATAAAATTAAAAATGATGAGTTGTTATGAAAGTGATATCCAACCCTTCCATGTTTAATTAATGTAGTTGACCTACATATAGTTGACCTTAATGACTTTTATATAAGAGTGTCACAAAATTTGTATGAGATAAAATATGCAATTATAATTAACCATGGTTAAATAAAATGTGAGAACACATATATTCAATATATGAATATATTGATTTAGCGTAAAGAATATAACAAAGATAACTTGTGGAACTATAATAAAAGAGATATTTAGTGCAATAAAAGTTGAGCGAGATGGAAGAATGATGAGCGAGATGGGAGGGAGGCGAGAGAGGAGAGCAAGATTTGCTATGTATTCCAGATACGTATGAATCCACTTGGATAATGTATCTAGAACTAATTACACCTAAATTTGATCACATGTATTTGAGATACATGTATCTAGAAACCAGAGGCACAAAAATTTGGCAAGATAAGTAATATTGCAAACTAGTGTATATCTAAGTAATTACTTTCTAAATTAGTGAGATTCATACAAGTTCTCTAATATTTATGTCACGACCCAAAACCGAGCCGCGACTGGCACCCACACTTACCCTCCTATGTGAGCGAACCAACCAATACAACCCAAACATATTGAATAAAATACAATGCGGAAGACTTAAACTCATTATATAAATCAAACAAAATAACTTCTAAAATTTATAACTCATTATCCCCAAAATCTGGAAGTCATCATCACAAGAACATCTATCCTCAAATTACTAAACTAAGAGTATTCTAAGAAGCTAAATAAATAAAAGCTAGTCCGTGCCGGAAGTTCAAGGCATCAAGACATGAGTGGAAGATCCAGTCCAAGCTAGAAGCATTAGCTCACCCTGAAATCTGGCTTTATGAAGACTGGCTAGAGTTGCGGTTGAGTTGAAGACGACGGAACGTTTGCTGCACTCCACAAATAACAAAGAAAGAAACAAACAAGTAGGGGTCAGTACAAAACACGGGTACTGAGTAGATATCATCGGCCAACTCAAAATAGAAAACAGTATATATCAGACAATATCATAACTCAACTACAATACTCAACATGTAGCAACAACAAGTACTAAATCATTAATAAGTACCACAAGTTCATCCATGAGGACTCAAGCCTCAATACCATACTCATTTGGGAATTAGGTTCATTACATTGAGTATATTAACATTTTTCAAGATTCATTATTTTTCTTCCTCTTGTGTCGGTACGTGACACTCCGATCCATATTCTATCCTGGTGCCGGAACGTGGCACTCCGATCCTCATTCTATCCTGGTACCGAACGTGGCACCCGATCCATATACTATCCTGGTGTCGGAACGTGACACTCCGATCCTCATTCTATCCTGGTACCGGAACGTGGCACCCGATCCATATACTATCCTGGTGTCGGAACGTGACACTCCGATCCTCATTCTATCCTGGTACCGGAACGTGGCACCCGATCCTCTATTTCTATCCTGGTACCGAAACGTGGCACCCGATCCTCTATTTCTATCCTGGTACCGGAACGTGGCACCCGATCCCCTAATTCATCAAGCCTTCTTTTATACCAAGGCATCATCAATCTCATTATATAATTTATCAAGCCTTCTTTTATACCAAGGCATCATCATTAACAAGTGAATTAGGGTTTCTTTCAAGATTTGGGATTCAACAGCTTCATCATGCTTATTTTATCTCAATCATATAATCATATTCATGCAAGCATACAATTAAGCATATAGAAGGGTTTATAATACTACCAACACATATCATTCGCTATTAAGAGTTTACTATAAGATAGCATAAAAACCATAACCTACCTCCACCGAAGATTAATGATCAAGCAAGCAAATTCCAAAGCTTTGTTTCCTCTTCTCTCGTTCGATCCTCTCTCCCTTCTTTGTTCTTTTTTTATTTTCTTTATTCAAACCCTCTTTCTTTTACCCTAATTAGCATATAATTAAGTATAAAAGATGACAATAATGACCCACTAATTAACTCAAAGTTACCTCTTTTATCCCCCAAGAAACTGAGTTATTAATGTTAACCCACGGAATTTATAATTATTGAAGGAATAGTCCAAAACGCCCCTTTAAAACATAACCAGAAATCCGACTCCGACTGGGATTACGCAACCTGTGACGGCCCGTCATGCCTGCGACGGCCCGTCGTGCAGGTTCGTCAGAGACTCGATTTCCTTAAGGAGTCTGTGACGGCCCGTCGTACCTACGACGGTCCGTCCTGCACTTCCGTCACGACGTTCAGAGAATCGTTCCCTGTACCAAATTCTCAAGAGTTGAAGGTTTTTGAAACGGGGGCTCACGACGGTTCGTCGTACCAGTGACGGTCCGTCCTGCAGGTCCGTCACAGAGTTCAGAGAGTCGATTTCAGTACTCAGATTTCAGAATTCCTAAGTGTTTTGGAACGAGACACCCTCGACGGTCCGTCGTGCCCATGACGGTCCGTCGTGGGTTCCGTCGTCTCAGACAGTTTTTCCAGAAATAAAATCTGCTGCTCAAAACGACTAAACAGGTCGTTACAATTTATTACCACAAAATTATTTAGCGGCAGTTAGGGTCATCTCGACCATTAAGCCACTAAAGTGATCACTTGAATCCCTAATAATTTATGCCCCCGATATATATAAAATACCAATTGTTTTACTTTATTTAATGTGGAGGTCATTGCAATAATTGAGAAATAGAATAGTGCTTAGTTAACTTTAGTATCTTTTTTACGTGGCTACCTATTTTATTGACTTGTTTATATGTTGACAAGTATCATGAACCCACATTATTATTCTTATATTCCCCTTTCTATTTTTACCCTCTCATTATTAAATATTTTGAAGTCTACCAAAAGATAAAATCATTTGCATTATGCAAAATCTGTTGTTATGTGTTTATAAATAGATCAAATTTATTTTTTGGTATATTCTTTAAATTTCAAGCGCTGCAACAAATCAATACAATTTTAATATAATTAATTATATCAACTTATTAAATTGAGCATAATTATTTCAATGTCATTATGTAAGCCTTTTAAATTCTCGAGTCACGTTTTATTATTCTAACTTTATATTATTATTTTTTCATTATTTACATTCTTACTTAATAAGGTTTACATACATCCTATCTTTTCGAGAATTCACTTGTATGATTACATTGAGTATGCTATAGATTATATTGAGTACGCTATAGTTATTCAATTTGTATATGACAACTAAAAAACAATAAGACCTCACTATGAAGTTTGGGTTTAGGCCCTCAAACATGTTGAGACGGTCCTGGCGGCAATTAAGTTAATATCATTTCACTAGATTCACTAGAACCTTTAGCGCTATTTATATACATTATAGATTATACTTAATCATATTATATTATTATCGCTAAATATAATAACAATAATTATATTACTATGGTTAAATAATGGGAAAAAGCCAAAATAGTCTCTTATCTTTAGGTTAAGACTAAAAAACATTTTTTTATTATTACATGGGGCACTAATCCTCATGTTTGCAATATTATTGCACTTTTGGTCCTTTTCTAAACTTTTGCATATTTTTTAGTATTAATTTTGTACACAATTTTGAGTCGAAATACTAACTCTATGTGAGAAAAAGTGAGAAGAAGAACACATTGTTTTGTTCCAGTTGAAATATTATTGCAAACTAACAACCTACCTTTGATTCTCGAACTATATCAATTTATTGTTGAATATTTTACGTGAAATCAACGTGATGAATTTCTTTTCTTACAACGTCATATGTCAACAAATAACAAATATTGATTTGGTTTGACAAGGAAAAATTGATTTAGTTTAGTTGTAATAATATTTCTACGTAACAAATTAAATAAAATGTTCTTTGCTCATCTTTTGTCACATAGGATCACTAATTTGTTTTAATATATAAAAAGACGATTGAGCAATCTATTCATAAAGTTTTGAACAAAATCAATGTTAAAAAAAAATAGAAGTTTGGGAGATGACTAAAAATGCACCTATATTGCAAATTGAGGGACTAATATTGTTTCATGTGAAATCAAGAATAACTTTGAATCTTAACTAAAAATAAGAGATTATTTTTATATATTTTTTTTCTCATCAGATAATTATTGAATTCTTTTGTATTTTTTATTATAACGTGATAATTGATTTTGAATGTGAACACCCAAATAGAGATAAGTTCTTCAAAGTCTTCCCTAGCTCACACGTCCTAAATTAATTAATCCTACAAGTTGGCATTAGATTAGTCACTTATTTGTAAATGTAAAGTCAAAATAAATTATCTGACCAAACTAATTTTAAATTTAATTCAAGTTATATGGACGAAACTCAATAATGTTCCCATGATTACACAATCATCTACATAGTATAATAATTAAATTTGGATTATAAAATGAGATGACATATTTCATCAAAAAATATCACTATTTATCTTTTGTCTTCATTATTTTTAACTTTACTCTTAATTTTCTGACCAACAAACTTGTCAAAAATATATTTATTTCCTCATTAATTATTGGACAAACTTATTACTATTTGTAACTTGGAGTCCGAAACTCAAAAGGTACAAAATATTAACAAAAATTCCAAAACGGTATATATAAAATTTTATATTAACCAAAACGGTTAAATTGCTGCCGGTGCAGCGATTTACTTTACCTGAAAAAGTAAAATCAGCGATTTACTTTACCTGAAAAAATGTTAAATCAGCGATTTTATATATATAAAAAAATTATAATATTTTTTAAAATTTATGTATATAACTTATAAGAAAATATACATTATTTTAAAAAATTAAAAATAAGAAAGTAATAAATATATTTTTCTTTCTAAAAAATATTAAATATAAATATTATTTGAATTCAAATAATCAATTTTTTTTAAATAAAAAATTAAAGGAGAAAAATTATTTAATTTTTTTAAAAAAACAAAATGATTATATATATATATATATATATATATATCTATAATATATATATATAGATATTATATATATATATATATATATAATATATATAATATATATATATATATAATTATATATATATATATCATTTTTATTGTAAATAGTTGTTTTTTTGTATTAGAATTTCTTTTTTTTAGAATATAAATCGCTGCACTGCAGCGAGCGATTTTTTTTAAAAAAAAAAATTTCTTTATAAATCGCTGCCAGTGCAGCGATATACCTATTTTTTTTTAAAAAAAAAAGAAAATTAAAAAATAATACAAATCGCTGCTGAGGCAGCGATTTGTAGAAGAAAAATTTTGAAATCGCTGCTTGGGTAGCGATTTCATTTTTTATTAATTTTTTTTTTTTTGCAAAATCGCTGCCTCAGCAGCGATTTTACTTTTTCAGGTAAAGTAAATCGCTGCACCGGCAGCGATTTTACCGTTTTGGTTAATATAAAATTTTATATACCGTTTTGGAATTTTTGTTAATATTTTTTTAACCTTTGAGTTTCGGACTCTTGTAACTTGCATCTCTTTCCTTTTTTTCTTGTCCGATCAAAGTTTAGAGAATTTAGTATCAATCAACATAAATTCATATGAATAAATCATGTCTTATAAATATAACTTGTGTCTTGTAATTTTTTTTCTGATTGAGTCGAGCAGAGGCGGATCAAACTATCTAGGTGCCAAATAAACTCGTAAAATTATTTGACTTTATGCTTCAATTGAATATTCATTTTTTACGTCTGTATGCATGACTATCAACAAAATATAAATAGTAATAAGATGACAATTTATGTATATATAAACTAAAAATTTCTTGTGGAGGGGTTATGCTGATTAATCTTCTCTGTATTGTTTCAATTTATTCACACGTCTCCAAAGGGGCAATTATCGTTTTAATTTAGATGCTCTTGTTTAAAGTCGAACTCAAGATCAACAATAAAGGATCTAATTTTACATTTATGAAATAATTTTTTTTTTGAATCTCGTGATCTTAAACCTATCACATGAAAATTAGAATTTAAAAACTGTCAAAAAAGAAAAGAACAATTATTTTTTCGAATGGATTTTAAGAAAAAGAATAAGACAACAAATTAAAATAATTGAATATTAAATTATCAACATAGATTGTGGTAGAATGAGTGAGATCCCTCCGTCTTTAACACAAGTCTTAGATTCAAGCTCTAAAAGAATAATTTAATTGAAAGCGTCTTCCTCAAAAATAAACTCTACAACACACAAATTCATAATAATCGAATTGTTAATACATGTTATTAAACATAGAGTAGGAAATCAGAAAAGGAAAATAAAACTACTCTATTTAAATTACAAACTGCGAGTGAGATAAGTTCTAGGAAACTTCAGCATATAAAATATTAACTTTTATATATTTATTATTTTATTTTATGAATTGTTAATATGTTGTGAATTATATATATGTGTGTTTTCAATCTTAACATATGTAGACTTGTCTTTCATTTTAAGAGTCAACCTTCTGCAAAATTGCTTCATTTACAATTCTTTAACAGAAGGAAAGAAGAAGAAGCATCCACCATTTCGAAGGTCAATCTCATTCTCGTTAGCAAGGTGAAAGTTTATTCTGGTAAGTTCTTTCAAACTATGATTTCAGAAGTTTGTTTGGTTTTTTGAATTAGGGTTATGAGAAGGGGAAATGAAAGAGAGGAATATAAGGTAGGGAATCGAATTCTAACTTGAGTTATAAAGCTCATTTGAAATCAAATTAATACATGATATGAAGTTGAAGTTTAATTTGAACGGGCAATTTAATTTTCTTAAATTTTGTTTATCGTTCTTACTTGTCCATATTTGAATTGACACAATTAAAAATTAATGTAATTAGTAAAAGGAAAAAGGGCAAAAAATACCCTTAACTTATTAAAAATAACTTTAAAATAGCATAAATTCCTTAGATTGCCATCCATGTTTAAAAAATTTGTCCTATAATATACTCCCTCAGTTTAAAAAAGAATGACCTCTTTTCCTTTTTAGTCTGTTTAAAAAAGAATGGTCTCTTTTTTGTAATATTTTAAAATCAGTTTTTTCCATGTGGCATTTTAAGGCCGCAAGAACAAATGACAATGTTGTACATTTAGCTTAACTTTAATTTAGGACTACAAGATACAGAAGTCTTCTTTATACTCAAACTCTACGCCAAGTTAAGTAGGTGATTCTTTGTGAACTGAAGGGAGTAACTTTTTTTTATTTAAACAATATCACTACACTTTTACTATTTTTCTCAAAATATATTCATCTCTCCTAATGAGATGTTAGGTCACATTATTCTTTTCATTTTTTTAACAATACAATGAAAGCTTGTCTATTGTCTATAAGCAATTTATATTAGGTATTCAATTGAAGCATTTATCCATGATTGAATTTATAAAAGGCAATCAAATTTTTAATTAAAATTAATTAATATTTATTATTTATTTGTTAAATATGTTTAAATTTTAATTATAAAAAGTGTACCTTATCTATGCCATTAATTTTCGTTTGAAGAAGGACTAATCCATTATAGGTGAGTGAAACTTTTTATAGATGACATAAATGAGTATTTTCACAAAGTTGAGTCTTTTTTTAAAAAGAAAGAATAATTTATATAGTAATACGATCGAATCATAATTGACTACGTGTGAAAAATGATTTGTAAAAATCAAAATATGTTTTAATTTGGGAAAATGTATAAGTATATTATATTGTTGTGAAAGTGAGATCCAAATTCCAATCCTCCATGTCACTAATTAATTATGATTTGATAATACTAAAATAATATTGAAGGATAAGACTTGCATATTATTTACATTAGATATTTAAAATAAATTATATTAATTATGATAATTAATTAAACAAAATATCTAGTGAGTGAGATTCCTCTTTCTTTAACAATTTTTTTAAAAACATTTCAGCATGTTAGATATCAACTTTTATATATTTATTATTTTATTTTATGAATGGTCAATAACATGTAGTGAATTTGGCTGGTCGGGCAAAAATTGATAATACTTGGGTGTAGAGTATATAGTATATTATATTGTTGTAAAAGTGAGATCCAATCCTCCCATGTCATTTATTAATCTACCATTTGATAGTAGTAAAATAATATAGTTGGTAATACTTACAATTAATAAATTTAAATGAAGTTGGGTATTATATTTAAAGATTTATTCACAATTCACAAGAAATTATTTGAAAATGTCTTTGTTCCATCTATAGGATAAAAATGTTGTTTTTATAATAGGGAATAGGGTCAAATATGCTCCTAAACTATTTGAAAAGGTCTAGATATACCCTCCGTTTAAAGTTTGGTTCCCTAATGCTCTCGCCGTCCAAATTTTGGCTCAAATGTGCCCTTATGGGCGTTAGTACGTATATTGGACATATCCAGCTCATTTTTTATTTCTTTAAATGCCACATGGATTTGTCATGTCATTTTGACCTTATCACATGACATTTATATGAAAATAGGAAGAGATTCGGACCCATCCAAACTAACACCCATAAGGTCATATTTGGACCAAAAGTTGGACGGCGAGGACATGAGTGAGCCAGACTTTAAATAGGGTATATCTAGACCTTTTCAAATAGTTTAGGGGCATATTTGACCATTTTCACTTAATAATATAATAGGTTAAGGGCAATTTTGAACCAATAGATGGAAGGAAGACATTTTTCTATGTTAAAAGAGAATTTTGGAAGTGAAATAGTTGTAATTTTCAAAACGACCTAGCGGATAGTTACAGAATTTCTAATACTTTTGATGATATTTAGGGTTAGATGGCGGCTACTTACGGTGCACTAACTTCTGTGTTGGGAACCATAGAGAAGGTTTTACGGTCCAACCATAGAGAATATGGTTGGACCACAAAATTGAAATCACTGTATGAGTTGTTTGACACTCTACTTGGCAAATGTGATGTCGGAGAAGCAATTATTAGCAAGGATTTGCTAAGAAGAATCAAAGATGTTGCAGTTTATGCAGAATATGAAGTTGAATCACTAATGAATCAACTTATTATTGTTGGGCTGAATGATGAATGTTGTGGTGCGAAGCTTGATTATGTTTGTCAACATGTTATACAAGTAACTCATTCTGTCAACAATATTAATTGTCCAAAAAAATCTGTTTCTCCACGATTAGATGATTCAATCCATGAGAACTATATGGAAGGGTACAATGAAGAAAGAAAAAATATGGTTGCAAGACTTACCAATGGATCAAAAAAATTACAAGTGGTTTCTCTTGTGGGGATGGCGGGCATAGGTAAGACAACTTTTGCCAAAACTATATTATTCGATATTAACAAGGAGGACTTTCCTATTCGTGGTTGGATTACTGTGTCTAAAAACTATGATTTAAGAGAGTTGCTCCTACGCCTCCTTCGTGATGTTATTGAAATGAAAGACAACAATTTTGATGGAATGGATAATGGACAACTAGCTACTCATCTAAAGCAAGCTTTGCAGGGAAATAGGTATTTGATTGTTGTGGATGACATATGGAGCAATAGAGATTGGGATAACATTAGACATTGGTTTCCAGATTGTGGTGACAGAAGTCGAATTTTGTTGACTTCTAGAGACGAAAAGGTTGGTGAGTATGCTGCTAAAGATGGTTTGGTACCGATGCGTACTCTGACGGAAGATGAAAGTACGAAACTGTTTAAACATAGGGCATTTGGGAAAAATTACACTATTCGAGGGTCAGATATTGATAAATTCGAAAAGGTTGGAGAAAAAATTATAACAAATTGCAAAGGATTACCGCTAATGATAACTGCGGTTGCTGGTATACTCCGTAGCAAGAGTAAACTGGATGAGTGGATGGAAGTAGCTGAAAGTGTAAGCTCATTAGTAAATGATGATGAATATGAACAATGCTTACAAGTTGTTGCTTTGAGCTACAATAATCTTCCTTCTTTTATGAAAGCTTGCTTTTTGCATTTCGGAGTTTTCCCAAAAGCCCATGTCATTCCTGTGAAGAAGTTAACCAGATTATGGATTGCAGAAGGACTCGTATATCCAAATGGAGATGAGGAATTCGAACAAGCAGCTGATCGTGTTTTACATGATCTTATTGGGAAAAGTGTAGTTATTGTTGACAAGCTAAGTTTGGATGGGAAAATTAAGACATGTAGGATTCATGATCTTTTTCATGATTTTTGCTCCAAGGAAGCTGAAAGCGAGAATCTTTTGTGCATTGGTAGTTCAGATTCCACCACTATTTCTCAAGTACGCACCAAATTCCGTCAAGGTTGTAGGTGGATGTCAGTTCAATCAAGAATGGATTTTAGTAACTACAGACGGTATACTCCTATTGAAATACCCTCTTTTTTACATGCTATATAATGTTGCTATTTTTGACCCAAAAGTTTTTCATTTCAAACTACTAAGGGTATTGGACTTGGAGGTACATAACATCGTAGGACTCAATGATGTTACTAGATACCTTGTTTGTTTAAGGTATTTGGCTGTCGGGATTGCGTATCTAAATTTTGTGGATCTGCCAATTACCAATCTTTGGAATCTACACACTCTCATTTTAGGTAAATCTTTTATTATGAATACTCTTATACATAAAGTCTTCAGTTTTCCAAAAGATATTTGGCAAATGTCACAATTAAGGCATCTTTATGCAAAAGGCATTCGTCTATGTTCGCCTCGAGATAATAAGGTTCTCGGAAACTTGCAGAGTATTTCTGGTTTGAGTCCTTGTTGTTGTACAAAGGAAATATTTGAAGGGATTAAGAAAGTGAAAAAATTGGTCATTCGTGGAACGAGGGAGGAGTGTCCTACAGATGTAAATGGATAGATAATCTTAAATATTTGCAACATCTCGTCATTAAGCATTGAAAATATTGATTTTATATTTCATAAGAATAAAACTGGGTTTTTTAGTCTTACAAGTCCAGATTCTTTTCCACAAAAACTCAAGAAGTTGAAACTTAGCTGCACATATCTACCGTGGGAATGCATGTCCATTATCAGCAAGTTGCCCGAACTTGAGGTACTCAAACTGAAGAGTAGATCCTTAATTGGCAACGAGTGGAAAGCAACAGACCAGGTTGGGTTCCCAAAGTTGAGGTTCTTGCTCCTTGATAATCTCTTACTTAGAAAATGGGAAAACACCACGGGCTCTCATGATCATTTCCCCAGCCTTGAGCGCTTAATAATCACAAATTTTAGTTTCTTAAAAGAGATTCCTCAAGGATTTGCTGATAGCAAGAAACTGGAGCTGATTGAGTTACACAATTGTGACCCTTCCTTGGTGGATTTTGCTAAGAAGGTGCAGGTTGAACACGAGGAGGATTTGGGGAGGAACAAACTTAAAGTTATTGCCTTCAATACAGGTAAATATATCTATCTGTCAATATTCAGTAGTTAGTGTTTATACTTGTTGAATTCTATGAAGTTTGATGATGTTATATACATCCTGAATGCTCTATACTGTTTTCCTATTAGTTGTCATTTTTTTCCTTTTCATTACTATGATTGATGAGCCGAGGTTTGTTCAGAAACAACTTCTCTACTTCCACAAGGTCTACATATACTCTCTACTGAGTTTCGTCATTTCATTTTTACAAAGGTCTAGGATGGCACAGAGGAATCTTAGCTTCAACAAATAACAGGATTTCCAGCTAGTACCAAGTTGCAGCTGATCAATTACATAAGGAGTTCTCTTCCCTCCTTGTACTGCATTTGGTGTTTGCTTAAATATTATTTGTTTTGATTTTTTTTTTATCAAACTTGTTGTTCGGATATGGTTGTTAAATATTGGATCATATTGTGATGTTTGCTTAACTAAAATATTTGTTTTTTGATTTTTACTTGTACAACTAATTGTTGTTATCTATTGTATTGTATTGTGAAATTTTTTAAAATATAATATGTATTTTGATTTTTACTTATACAACTTGTTGTTACCTATTGTGGCGTTAGTCTATATATAATATTTATTATTTTAATTTTTACTTGTACAATTTGTTGTTTGGATATGGTTGTTATATACGTATTCTATCTAATTGTGGTGTTAGTCTAAATTAGTGGTGACAAATGGGCAGGTTGGGTCAAATTTGGGCCGGTTGAAAATGGGTCAACATAGAATGAATTATAATTCAACCGGTCCATATTTGATATGGGTAAAAACCGATTGGGTAAAATACTAGTTTACCCATATTAGTAGTCTATTTAAGAATTCAACATGTAGAAAATATTTTAGTCTTTTTTTAGATGAAATATGTTGAAAATGCTTCATTAATTTTATTGTATTACAAAAATAAAAATAAAACTTAATATTTTTTCGGGGATGGGGAGGGAGGAAGGGGGAGAGGTCAAGTGTATGGTGGAAAAATAAATATTTGAAGTCAAAATATTTTATAAAAATAAATTTAATATTTTGGGAGGCTGGTTGGGAGGGAGGGTGTCCAAGGTATAGTGAAAAATATATATTTGAAGTTAAAAATATTTTTTTAAAACAAACTTAATATTTGGGGGGGGGGTGAGGGTTGGTAGGGGTTGGGGGGCAATGGTAGGAATGGAAGAAATGAAATTTTGGAGTTGAAAACATTTTTTAAAAACAAACTTAAAATTATTTTTTTGGGAGGTGAGGGGGCTGATAACGGGGGAGGGGGTCGAGAGTTGAAATATTAATAGGGACCCATAAATATAAGTTTGAAAAATTGCTTCTAAAACTTGGCAACAGACCGCTCTTTGAAAATTCGAAGAAAACTTGCAATACTCATATATGACCCGTAGATTACTCATAAAATATTCATATTCTAATGGGTAAAAATATGGGTATATGCCAAAATATTACACATATTTAAAATCACTCTTTCAGTCCATATTTGATGAGCTATTTGGACAAATCAACTAAATGTAGGCTTATATTGTCAGAACTACTCTTAATAAAATAATTTTTATTAAAAAAAAATCACTTGTACAACTTGTTGAATGGATATGGTAGTTACCTATTCCTATTGTAACTTATCGTAGTGTTAGGTTAATGGTTAATATCTTTCATAATCACTCAACCATCAATTTTTTTCACAGAAATTCACTCAAATTTGATTTCAACTCAAAAGTCACTAAATTCAGTGGAGGAGCTAAAAATTTCAACAAGGGTGTTCAACCTTTAAAAAGTCAATAATTTTTTTTTTAGTGGAGTAGGTACACAAAATATTTTTTTTAGCGATGAGTAAGTACACAAAAATTTCTGTGTTTTTGTTTAAAAAGAGATTTTTTAGTAGGTTCACAAAAAATTGTGTGTTTTTTTGCTTAAAAAAGATTTGAATTTTTTTTTAAAAGCTAGTGAGGATCAAGTTGCACCAGGAGCTAGTGCTTGCTATCTAAGAATTGTTCCATGGACCTCCATGAGATAAATGAGTACACCAACCACTTGACTATGTGTTCACCTGACCACTCTTAATAGGTTTTAGCTCCGCCCCTGATGAAAGTTAAGAAGAGAAAAAGGTACAGAGTAAAGTTATAAAGTGTTTTTGGGAAAAGAAGACAACAAACTAAAAGGAAATGACAATTATGAATCTATTTTTTTTAAAAAAAATAAGAAAAGTAAAAAATAGACCTTTTATTTTCTTAACTTAAAAAGGGTTGTTTTTGTACTTTTTCTCAAGAAAAAAACGAATAAATACAAAAAAAAAAAAAAAAAAAAAAGTGAAATGTTTAAGCCTGGAATCAAACCCGGGCAGGTAAGGGGTGGGTTGAGGGAGATTGGAAGATAGTTTTGAAAAAATGTTTTCCTTAAGTTTTGAAAGGAAGTCATTTTCCTTAAATTTGAGGAAAATGAATTGATTTGAAAATTATTTTCCAAAATATTTAACCAAACAAAACATGAAAAAACTGAAAAACACTTTTCAGAAAATATTTTTCCTTCATACCAAACAGACCTATATTATGTAATATAGCTACAGTTTCCATTATTTTTAATGTATGACTAAAGTTTTGTGAAATTACTACTCAATTTCCTAATTGTATAAATCCAAAATTTGTATAATTCGATCAATAATTATCTATATTCAAAATTTGTATAATTCGGGCTCTGATTGTATAAATTCAAAATTTAATGTTTACCCTAGTTATTTATATACGATTGATGAAGAATTCATAATAAATTACCTTGTTTGTATATTGGAAAGCAAAATTTACAAATTGAGTTCTGAAAAACTGTTCAATGTATAAATACAAAATTTGTATATACTTACCATATTTATATATTCACAAACTACAACCTTCATTTGTATATAGCGAAAAAGGAAAAATATACCCCCGAACTACCGTAAATGTTATGCATATACCCTCCGTCATTCTTTTGGGACATTGGTGTCCCTGTCATCCATAAATTAGAGTGAATGTGCCCTTCACTCTAACGAAGGGGCAGGGGCACCAATGTCCCCAAAGTATGACGGCAGGGGCACCAATGTTCCAAAAGTATGACGACAGGGGCACCTATGTCCCAAAACTATGACGGCAGGGACATTAATGTCCCAAAAGTATGACGACGGATATTTGCATACCATTTACAATAGTTCGGGATATATCTGTCCTTTTTCCTGTATATATTTATCCTATTTGTATATTCACAAGAAAAATACATAAACAAACAAGCAAAATATACAAACCACAATAATAACTAAGAAATACAATTACCAAAATTATAACTATTGAGGCTTATTATATCTATTATATTTCTATTTTTGAAAATTTTCTTAAAATTAATCAAGGGCATGTGAGTTGGAGAAGACTTTTAATAACTCATTATTTTTTTTTAAAAAAATATTTTGCTGAAAGCAGCTCATGATTTATCTCTACCTAGTCATTCACATTCAAAATCACTTGCCACAACTTATTTCTATAGAATTTTTTTATATTAAATCAATATATGGATGTATTATACTTGTCAACATAATTTTTTATTAATTATTATTCATTTATTAGATAGCTCATTTAATTGACTATCATAATTAATATAATTTGCTATAAATATTGTGTGTGAAATGTGAATAAATATTTAAATATAATGCTAACAAACTTCATTAAAATTTATAATGTCAAATTTACTTAGTTATTAGAATACCAACTATATTGTTTAGTACTATCAAATTGTAGATCAATTAATAACATGGGAGGATTGAATCTCACTTTCACAATGATATAATATAATGTAGTCTATATATAAATATAGTCTCAATTTTGACTCGACTCAGTCACAAAAAAAAAATTGCAAAATACAATCATATTTTATGAGGCATGATTTATTCATATGAATTTATGTTGATTGATGCTAAATTCTTTAAACTTTGAGTGGAAAAGAAAAAAGGAAAAAAATGCTAAGGTACAAGTCATTATATGTTTGTTGGTCAAATAATTAACAAGGAACAAAATATATTTTTGACTAGTTTTTTGGTCAGAAAATGAAAAAAAATAAAAAAAATAATCAAGATAAGATAAAAATATTGATGTTTTTTTTGATAAAAATATGTCACCACATTTTATCATCCAAATTTAGTATTATACTTCGTGTAGACATGTAAACATTTATTGAGCTTGGTCCATATAAATTTGAATTAACTTTTAAATTATTTTGATAGGATAATTAGTTTTGACGTTACGAATTAAATTAGTGACTAATCTAATGCCAACTTGAAGGATTAATTAATTAAGGGCTACGAATTAAATTAGTGACTAATCTAATGCCAACTTGAAGGATTAATTAATTAAGGGCATGTTAGCTGGAGAAGACTTTTAAGAACTTATATTTTATCTCTATTTGGTTGTTCACGTTCAAAATCACCTTATCATGTTATAATAAATAAATAATTTTGTGGTAATTATTTAACAATAGTAATATAACTGTGCTTATATTATATTTAGCAATAATAATATAACATGGTTATTTATATTTTAGTATACACAAATTGTACATTAGATGAGAGAAGTATCAAAATACTTCTAAACTCAGCGTGAATTATTAGTTTCATTCTCGAACTATTGACAATCTTAAAACACTCATTTATCCCTTTGTTCGTATTGTTTGTCATGTTGCACTTTTTGAAAGTCAATTTGCCTAATTTTCAAAGTTAAATTAGATCACATTAATTCGTTATTTTAAACAAAAAAAGTTAGATATTCTAAAACTATATAAAAACTACTATAAATTGCAATTTTTTTCATATTAATATGATGAAAAAATAAATCTTAAAATATTAGTCAAAAAATTTTCATTTGACTGTAAAAATAGAAATTATGACAAACGATATCGGACAGAGGGAGTACTTGATTAATTGAACTTAGATAAACTATTGGTCTTTCAACATAAATGAAATACACCTCTAAATTTTTCATCAAATTTACAAATATTTTCAACACTTCTCTCGACTATATATTAAAAATTTATGTTCTTACAAGAGTTTGAGACCACTTGCTATGTCATGTGGCATATTAATGATATATCTAAATTTAGTTAATCGAGTAGATAAAATTTTTAAAACTGTCAATAGATGAGGATGAAACTAATTAATAACTTACCGTAAATTTTAAAATGTTTTCTACAGTTCTCTTGTTAATGTACAAGACATGGGAGGGTTAGATATAACTTTCATAATTTAATTTCATATTAATTTTTACACCCAGTTTTAGCTGGTATATTGATTCTTTTTTATTGCAAATACATATTAAGATATTATTTACATCTAAGCATGATGCAATTTGACTATGTAAGCAATGATGTGATTGATAGGGAAAAAATGGAATCGGAAACTAATTTTTGTTGTGTGTATTTATTTTTCCAAAAATAAATTATTTTTCTTACTTATTTTCTTAAATTATTGGCAAGTAAATAAAAAGCTATGGTTTCAAATGCAACCTTTTAATAACAGTAAACATTAGTATAAGATTCTTCAGCTACAATTTCACTAAATTATAATCCGCATCTATACATATTTTGATTTACTATACATTTATATTTGGTATATTTTTTCGTGTATTTTAAAGAAAAAAGGTACAAATACAAACTGATCTATATCAGAATACATATTGGTAGGAGAAAGTCGAGAAAGGGAGAAGAGAGAGAATCAATATATACATATTGTATTCATTGCAATTCAAATACAATAGATACATAATACAAATATAGTTTAATATAAATTTATTTTTTCGAATACAATGAATATAAAATACAAATCTCTCACCTATATTTAATTGGATACAAATGATACATATTACATAATACATTTGAAAAAAAAGGATGAATGCATATTATATTCGTTTAAATATAACAAAATACAAATAGAGTTTTTCAAATAAAATTGATAGAAAACTCAAAACTCCCACCTATATTTGATTGAATACAAATATGACATATTTGAATGTATTTCTTCTTATAGGCAGGGGCGAGAGAGAGACAAAGAGAAAGGGCGAGAGAGAGACAATAGAGAGAGGGAGAGAGTGTAACGACCTGTTTAGTCGTTTTGAGCAGCAGATGTTATTTCTGGAAAAACTGGCTGAGACAACGGATACCACGACGGACCGTCATGGGCACGACGGACCGTCGATGGTGTCTCGTTCCAGAACACTTAGAATTCTGAAATTGGAGTACTAAAATCGACTCTCTGTAATCTGTGACGGACCTGCAGGACGGACCGTCACAGCTACGACGAACCGTCGTGAGGCCCCGTTCCAAAATACTTTAACTCTTGAGAATTTGGTACAGGGAACGATTCTCTGAACGTCGTGACGGATGTGCAGGACGGACCGTCACAGGTGTGACGGACCGTCACAGACTCATTAGTGAAAAATGGAGTTCTAAGGTGTTGCGATGACCTGCATGACGGACCGTCGCAGGCACGACGGGCCATCACAGGTTGCGCAAATCCCAGGCTGGGTCGGATTTCTATACACGTTTTAAGGGACGTTTTGGACTATTCCTACTTTAATTATAAAGTTAGAGGGTTTATATTAATAACTCAAATTATTGGGGGATAAAAGAGGTAACTTTGAGTTAATTAGTGGGGTATTATTGTCACCTTTTCACTTAATTATATGATAATTAGGGTAAAAGAAAGAGGGTTTTGAATAAGAAAAAGAGAAAGAATAGAGAGAGAGAGAGAGAGCAGTCGATCAAAGAGGAGAAAGCAAAGCTTGGGAAATTTCTTGTTGATCACTAATCTTCGGTGGAGG
Source organism: Solanum peruvianum (assembly GCA_027705065.1). Lineage (NCBI taxonomy): Eukaryota > Viridiplantae > Streptophyta > Magnoliopsida > Solanales > Solanaceae > Solanum > Solanum peruvianum. The sequence continues at coordinate 5,779,861 of JAKWJD010001758.1, read as the reverse complement.
TAGGTTATGGTTTTTATGCTATCTTATAGTAAACTCTTAATAGCGAATGATATGTGTTGGTAGTATTGTAAAACCCTTCTATATGCTTAATTGTATGCTTGCATGAATATGATTATGTGATTGTGATAAAATAAGCATGATGAAGCTATTGAATCCCAAATCTTGAAAGAAACCCTAATTCACTTTGTTAATGATGATGTCTTAGTATAAAAGAAGGCTTGATAAATTATATAATGAGAATGATGATGCCTTAGTATAAAAGAAGGCTTGATAAATTATATAATTAGATTGATGATGCCTTAGTATAAAAGAAGGATTGATGAATTAGGGGATCGGGTGCCACGTTCCGGTACCAGGATAGAAATAGAGGATCGGGTGCCACGTTCCGGTACAAGGATAGAATGAGGATCGGAGTGTCACGTTCCGACACCAGGATAGTATATGGATCGGGTGCCACGTTCCGGTACCAGGATAGAATGAGGATCGGAGTGTCACGTTCCGACACCAGGATAGTATATGGATCGGGTGCCACGTTCCGGTACCAGGATAGAATGAGGATCGGAGTGTCACGTTCCGACACCAGGATAGTATATGGATCGGGTGCCACGTTCCGGTACCAGGATAGAATGAGGATCGGAGTGTCACGTTCCGGCACCAGGATAGAATATGGATCGGAGCGTCACGTACCGACACAAGAGGAAGAAAGATAATGAATCTTGAAAGATGTTAATATAATCAAAGTAATGAATCTAATTCCCAAATGAGTATGGTATTGAGGCTTGAGTCCTCATGAATGAACTTGATGGTACTTATTGATGATTATAGTACTTGTTGTTGCTACATGTTGAGTTTTATAGTTGATTTATGATATTAACTGATATATACTGTTTTCTATTTTGAGTTGGCCGATGATACTTACTCAGTACCCGTGTTTTGTACTGACCCCTACTTGTTTGTTTCTTTCTTTGTTATATGTGGAGTGCAGCAAACGTTCCGTCGTCTTCAACTCAACAGTAAATCTAGCCAGTCTTCACTACATCGGAAATTCAGGGTGAGCTAATGCGTCTAGCTTGGACTGGATCTTCTTCTTCAAGTCTTGATGCCTTGAACTTCCGGCATGGACTAGCTTTTATGTATTTTAGCTTCTTAGACATTTTTAGTTTAGTAATTTGAGGATAGATGTTCTTGTGATGATGACTTCCAGATTTTGGGAATAATAGATTGTTGAATTTTAGTAGTTATTGAATTGGTTTTTATTAATGAGTTAAGTCTTCCGCATTATTTTCTGTTGCTATACCTTGAAATGTTAAGGTTCAGATTGGTTGGTTCGCTCACATAGGAGGGTAAATGTGGGTGCCAGTCGCGGCCCGGTTTTGGGTCGTGACAGAGAGTTTGCTATAAAAATAAGTAATGATTTAATATAAAAAATAAATTTAAATTTTTTTAGGGGTAGGGGGTGGGTTGGGGGCTGGTAGGGGTGGGGGGGCTGGTAGGGGTGGGTTGAGGGAGATTGGAAGAGAATTTTGCAAAATGTTTTCCTTAAGTTTTGAAAGGAAGTCATTTTTCTTAAATTTGAGGAAAATGAGTTGATTTGAAAAATATTTTCCAAAATATTTAACCCAACCAAACATGAAAAAACTGAAAAACACTTTTCAGAAAATGTTTTCCCTTCATACCAAACACACCCTATATTATGTAATATAGCTACAATGTCATTATTTTTAATCTATGACTAAACTTTTGTGAAATTACTATTCAATTTTCTAATTGTATAAATCCAAAATTTGTATAATTCGATCAATAATTATATATATTCAAAATTTGTGTAATTCAGCCTCTGATTATATAAATTTAAAATTTAATGTTTATCCTAGTTATTTGTATACGATTGATGAAGAATTCATAATAAATTACCTTTTTTTGTATATTGGAAAGCAAAATATACAAACGGATTTCTGAAAGACTCTTCAATGTATAAATACAGAATTTGTATATACTTAACATATTTATATATTCACAAATGACAACCTTCATTTGTATATAGGGAAAAAGGACAAATATACCCCCGAACTACCGTAAATGGTATGCGGATACCCTCGGTCATTCTTTTGAAATATTGGTGTCCCTGTCATCCATAAATTAGAGCGAATATGCCCTTCACTTTAACGAAGGGGCAGGGGCACCAATGTTCCAAAAGTATGACGACAGGGGCACCAATGTCCCAAAAGTATGACGACAGGGGCACCTATGTCCCAAAAGTAAGACGGCAGGGACATTAATGTCCCAAAAGTATGACGAATGGTATTTTCATACTATTTACAATAGTTCGGGGGTATTTCTGTCCTTTTCCCTGTATATATTTGCCATATTTCTATATTCACAAGAAAAATACATAAACAAACAAGCAAAATATACAGACCACAATTATAACTATAAAATAGAGTTACCAAAATTATAAATATTGAGGCTTATTATATCTATTATCTTTCTATTTTTGAAAATTTTCTTAAAATTAATCAAGGGCATGTGAGTTGGAGAAGACTTTTTACAACTCATTATTTTTTTAAAAAAATTATTCTGCTGAAAGCAACTCATGATTTATCTCTACCTACTTATTCACATTCAAAATCACTTGCCACAACTTATTTCTATAGAATTTTTTATATTAAATTAGTATATGGTTGTATTATACTTTGTCAACACAATTTCTTATTAATTATTATTAATTTATTAGATATCTCATTTAATAAACTATCATAATTAATATAATTTGCTATAAATATTGTGTGTGAAATGTGAATAAATATTTAAATATAATACTAACAAACTTCATTAAAATTTATAATGTCAACTATACTTAGGTATTAGTATACCAACTATATTATTTTAGTACTATCAAATTGTAGATCAATTAATAACATGGGAGGATTGAATCTCACTTGCACAATGATATAATATAATGTAGTCTATATATAAATATAGTCTCAATTGTGACTCGACTCAGTCACAAAAAAATATTGCAAAACACAATCATATTGATTTTTGACGTTACGAATTAAATTAGTGACTAATCTAATGCCAACTTGAAGAATTAATTAATTAAGGGCTATGAACTAAATTAGTGACTAATCTAATGCCAACTTGAAGGATTAATTAATTAAGGGCTACGAATTAAATTAGTGACTAATCTAATACCAACTTGAAGGATTAATTAATTAAGGGCATGTGAGCTGGAGAAGACTTTTAAGAACTCATATTTTATCTCTATTTGGTTGTTCACGTTCAAAATCACCTTATCATGTTATAATAAATAAATAATTTTGTGGTAATTATTTAACAATAGTAATATAACTGTGCTTATATTATATTTAGCAATAATAATATAACATGGTTATTTATATTTTAGTATAAACAAATTGTACATTAGATGAGAGAAATATTAAAATACTTCTAAACTCAGCGTGAATTATTAGTTTCATTCTTGAACTATTGTCAATCTTAAAATATTCATTTTATCTCTTTGTTCGCATTGTTTGTCATGTTGCGTTTTTCGATAGTCAATTTGCCTAATTTTCAAAGTTAAATTAGATTACATTAATCCGATATTCTAAACAAAAAAAGTTAGATATTCTAAAACTAAATGAAAATTACTACAAATTGCAATTTTTTGCATATTAATATGATGAAAAATACATCTTAAAATGTTAGTCAAAGTTTTTTGAGTTTGACTGTTGTCACGACCCAAAACCGAGCCGCGACTGGCACCCACACTTAACCTACTATGTGAGCGAACCAACCAATCTAAACCCAAACATATTGAATAAAATACAATGCGGAAGACTTAAACTCATTATATAAATCAAACAAAATAACTTCTAAAATTTATAACTCGTTATCCCCAAAATCTGGAAGTCATCATCACAAGAACATCTATGATCAAATTACTAGACTAAGAGTATTCTAAGGAACTAAATAAATAAAAGCTAGTCCGTGCCGGAAGTTCAAGGCATCAAGACATGAAGTGGAAGATCCAGTCCAAGCTAGAAGCATTAGCTCACCCTGAAATCTGGATTGATGAAGACTGGCTAGAGTTGCGGTTTAGTTGAAGACGACAGAACGTTTGCTGCACTCCACATATAATAAAGAAAGAAACATACAAGTAGGGGTCAGTACAAACACGAGTACTGAGTAGATATCATCGGCCAACTCAAAATAGAAAACAGTATATATCAGACAATATCATAAATCAACTACAATACTCAACATGTAGAAACAACAAGTACTAAATCATTAATAAGTACCACCAAGTTCATCCATGAGGACTCAAGCCTCAATACCATACTCATTTGGGAATTAGGTTCATTACATTGAGTATATTAACATTTTTCAAGATTCATTATCTTTCTTCCTCTTGTGTCGGTACGTGCACTCCGATCCATATTCTATCCTGGTGCCGGAACGTGGCACTCCGATCCTTATTCTATCCTAGTACCGGAACGTGGCACCCGATCCATATACTATCCTGGTGTCGGAACGTGACACTCCGATCCTCATTCTATCCTGGTACCGGAACGTGGCACCCGATCCATATACTATCCTGGTGTCGGAACGTGACACTCCGATCCTCATTCTATCCTGGTACCGGAACGTGGCACCCAATCCATATACTATCCTGGTGTCGGAACGTGACACTCCAATCCTCATTCTATCCTGGTACCGGAATGTGGCACCCGATCCATATACTATCCTGGTGTCGGAACGTGACACTCCGATCCTCATTCTATCCTGGTACCGGAACGTGGCACCCGATCCTCTATTTCTATCCTGGTACCGGAACGTGGCACCCGATCCCCTAATTCATCAAGCCTTCTTTTATACCAAGGCATCATCATTCTTATTATATAATTTATCAAGACTTCTTTTATACCAAGGCATCATCATTCTCATTATATAATTTATCAAGCCTTCTTTTATACCAAGGCATCATCATTAACAAGTGAATTAGGGTTTTCTTTCAAGATTTTGGATTCAATAACTTCATCATGCTTAGTTTATCACAATTATATAATCATATTCATGCAAGCATACAATTAAGCATATAGAAGGGTTAACAATCCACCAAAAACATATCATTCGCTATTAAGAGTTACTACGAATATCATAAGAAAAACCATAACCTACCTCCACCGAAGATTCGTGATCAAGCAAGAAAATTCCCAAAGCTGTGTTTTTCCTCCGTCTCGATAATTCTCTTTCCCTCTCTTTATTCTTTCTATTTTTCTTATTCAAACCCTCTTTCTTTTACCCTAATTAGCATATAATTAAGTATAAAAGATGACAATAATGACCCACTAATTAACTCAAAGTTACCTCTTTTATCCCCCAAGAAACTGAGTTATTAATGTTAACCCACGGATTTTATAATTATAGAAAGAATAGTCCAAAACGCCCCTTTAAAACTTAACCAGAAATCCGACCTTGACTGGGATTACGCAACCTGTGACGGCCCGTCGTGCCTGCGACGGTCCGTCCTGCAGGTCGTCGCAAAGTTCAGAGACTCAATTTCTACCCAAGAGTCTATGATGGTCCGTCACGCCTGTGACGGTCCGTCCTGCCATTCCGTCACGAAGTTCAGAGAGTCGATTTCAGCATCCAATTTTCTAATTTCTAAGTGTTTTGGAACGAGACCCCCTCGATGGTCCGTCATACTCATGACAGTCCGTCGTGGGATCCGTCGTCTCAGCCAGTTTTCCAGAAATAAAATCTGCTGCTCAAAACGACTAAACAGGTCGTTACAATAGATACCAATTTACCCATCGTTCGTCCTCGAACGATCACAAGAAAAGAAACAAGGGCGAAAGGAAGTACCTGAATTTGTAAACAGATGTGGGTATTTTTCTTGCATATCTGCCTCCTTCTCCCAAGTGGCCTCTTCAACCGGTCGATTCTTCCATTGAACTTTGATGGATGCAATCTCTCTCGACCTCAACTTGCGAACCTCTCTATCTAAAATAGCAACGGGTTCCTTCTCATAAGTCAAATTCTCATCAAGCAGAACTGAATCCCAACGAATGATGCAGTTTCCATCCCCATGGTATCTTTTCAACATGGACACATGAAATACCGGATTCACTCCAGCCAGCCCTGGAGGCAAGGCTAATTCATAAGCCACCTCCCCTACTCGATTAAGTACTTCAAATGGTCCAATATACCTTGGACTTAGCTTAACCCTTTTACCAAACCGCATCACCCCTTTCATGGGCGAAACCTTCAACAAGACTTGTTCACCCTCCATGAACTCCAAGTCTCTAACCTTTCGATCTGCATGTTCTTTTTGCCTACTTTGAGCCGCTAAAAGCTTTTCTTGAATAGATTTCACCTTCTCCATTGAATCCCTCAACAGGACAGTACCCCAAGGTCTAACCTCAAATGCATCAAACCAACCAATGGGAGACCTACATCTCCTCCCATACAATGCTTCAAATGGAGCTATATCAATACTGGAGTGATAGCTATTATTGTATGAAAACTCCGCTAAGGGTAAGAAGTTATCCCAATGACCACCAAATTCTATCACACATGCACGAAGCATATCCTCCAACACTTGAATCGTTCGCTCAGACTGACCATCGGTCTGAGGGTGAAATGCAGTACTAAGGTCCAACCTAGTACCTAATTCCGCATGCAATGTTCTCCAAAACTTAGAAGTAAACTGTGTACCTCTATCTGATATGATGGAGAGTGGAACCCCATGCAATCGAACAATTTCTGAGATATAGATTTTGGCCAACTTCTCTGCATTGTAAGTCACCTTGACCGGGATGAAGTGAGCAGACTTAGTTAGCCTATCAACAATCACCCAAATAGAGTCATACTTGCCCATTGTCTTTGGAAGACCAACTACGAAGTCCATTGCAATTCTCTCCCACTTCCATTCAGGAATGGGCATTCTCTGAAGTGTTCCTCCGGGCCTCTGATGTTCATACTTCACTTGCTGACAGTTTGGACACTTGGCAACAAAATCAACAATGTCGCGCTTCATTCTACTCCACCAAAAGTGTTGCTTTAGGTCACGGTACATCTTGGTTGCACCAGGATGTATAGAATATCCGGAACTATGGGCCTCTGTGAGGATAGTGTGGATCAAATCATCGACGCGGGGTACACATACCCTTCCCTTAATTCTCAAAACACCTTCCTCATTGATTTTTGCTTCCTTAGCCTCTCCTCGCAACACTTTATCCCGAATTCGACTTAGTTTCTCATCATCAAACTGTTTCCCTTGATCTTGTCAAGAAAAGAAGATCTTGCTTCCACACAAGCCAAAAATCCTCCCTTCTTCCAACCTCATAAGGTCATTAGCCAGAATCTGAACTTCTCTAGCCAATGGGCGTCTAGAAACTTGCAAGTGAGCTACACTTCCCATGCTTCCTGCCTTTCTACTTAAAGCATCTGCCACAACATTAGCTTTTCCCGGATGGTACAAGATAGTGATATCGTAGTCCTTCAGTAGTTCCATCCATCTCCTCTGTCTCAAATTCAAATCTTTCTGAGTAAAGACATACTGTAGGCTACGATGATCCGTATAGACTTCACACTTAACCCCATATAAATAGTGCCTCCATTGTTTTAATGCAAACACTACCGCAGCCAACTCCAAATCATGAGTCCGATAGTTACGTTCATGCACCTTTAATTGCCTTGAAGCATAAGCAATCACGTTCGTATCTTGCATTAGCACTGCACCCAAACCAAAATAGGATGCATCACAATAAATGATGAAGTTCTTACCTTCTACTGGCAAGGTAAGAATTGGTGCAGTAGTCAACAAGGTCTTAAGTTTCTGAAAGCTTTCCTCACATTCATCCGACCATACAAATGGAACATTCTACTTAGTCAAGTTCGTTAATTGGGAAGCAATAGAAGAGAATCCCTTGTCAAATCGGCTGTAGTAGCTAGCTAACCCTACAAAGCTCCTTATTTCTGACACGTTTGTAGGTCTCACCCAATTCTTCACTGTCTCAATCTTAGAAGGATCCACCATCACTCCATCCTTAGAAACCACGTGCCCCAAAAAGGACACTGAATCTAGCCAAAACTCACACTTGGAGAATTTGGCATAAAGCTTTTTCTCCCTTAATACTTCCAACACAATTCTCAAATGCTCCTCATGTTCCTTCTTACCCTTTGAGTATATTAGTATATCATCAATAAATACGATTACAAAGAGATCCATATATGGCTTAAAAATCCCGTTCATCAAGCTCATGAAAGCAGCAGGGGCATTCGTAAGACCAAACGACATTACCACAAATTCGTAATGCCCATACCTAGTTCGAAAAGCAGTCTTTGGCACATCCGTTGCCCGTATTTTCAATTGCTGATAACCGGATCTTAAGTCAATCTTAGAGAAGACACAAGCACCTTTTAACTGATCGAACAAGTCATCAATGCGAGGAATGGGATACTTGTTCTTAATAGTTACCTTGTTCAATTGCCGGTAGTCTATGCACATCTGAAAACTCCCATCCTTCTTCTTCACAAATAACACCGGAGCACCCCAAGGAGATGCACTTGGTCTAATGAAGCCTTTGCTCAACAACTCTTAAAGTTGGGCCTTTAACTCTCTTAACTCCGCGGGAGCCATTCTATAAGGGGGTATCGAAATGGGGCGAGTACCCGGTTCCAGATCAATGCAAAAGTCGATATCCCTATCCGGTGGCATACCAGGAAGGTCTGCAGGGAACACGTCCAGAAACTCACGGACTACTGAAACCGACTCGATTGGGGGTACTTGTGTAGTGTCATCCTTGAGATGTGCCAAGAAAGCTAAACACCCTTTGCTAACCATTCTCTTAGCACGAAGAAAGGAGATGATACGAACCGGACTGGAAGTGTAGTCACCCTCCCACACTAACGGATCTGTCCCAGGCTTGGCTAACGTCACAGTTTTAGCATTACAATCTAATATCGCAAAATTTAGAGAAAGCCAAGTCATACACAGAATTACATCGAAATCAACCATTTCTAAGATAACCAAGTCTACATAAGTATTGCTCCCCACAAAAGTCACCAGACAAGACCTATATACTTTTTCAACTATCACAGACTCACCCACCGGAGTAGACACACGAATAGGTATGTCAAGCAATTCACAATGTAAATTAAGACTAGTAGCAAATGAGGAAGATACATATGAAAACATGGAGCCAGGGTCAAATAATACGGAAGCCATGCAATCACAAACCAAAAGATTACCTGTGATAACAGCATCAGATGTCTCCGCTTCAGATCTCCCAGGGAAAGCGTAACAATGGGCCCTATCACCAGTCTGTCCGTTGCCCCTACCATGTTGTGCTGTAGTGGCCCCAGTTTGCCCGTCACCCCGGCCGTTTTGGTTACCACTATTACCTCGGCCACTACGTCCTCCGGAATAACGGCCTCTACCATGACCACCTCTACCTCTGACTATGGGAGGTCTGTAACTCTGTTTTGGATAATACCTCTTAATGTGTCCAGTCTCCCCACATCCATAACACTCTCGGGATACAAGCATCGGTCTCTCAGAGAAGTGTTGACCGGTCTGAGGTGGACCCCCAACTACAGTCTGTAGTGAAGACTAAATTGGTCGGACTGAGTAACCCCCTGAACTCTGTCCTCTAGAGTAAGAACCATTAAACTCACCTCCCTTTCGAAACCTTTTTGATGTCGATGTCGTGGTGAAGTCATCTGGCTTCACTCCTTCCACCTCTATCACGAAGTCTACCACCTCTTGGAAGGATTTTGCAGTAGCCGCTACCTGTAAGGCTGAAATCCGCAATTCTGACCTCAACCCCTTCATAAAACGGCGAATCCGCTCTTGTGGACTGAAACAAAGTTGGGTGGCATACCTGGATAATGCACGAAACTTAGCCTCATATGCAGTAACCGACATCCTACCTTGCTCTAGGCTTAAGAACTCATCTCTTTTCCTATCCCTCAAAGTCCGGGGGATATACTTCTCCATTAAACAAGCTAGAGAATGATGCCCAAGTCATAGGTGGTGCCTCTGTTGGTTGACACTCAGCATGTGACCGCCACCACATTTTGGCGTTCCCTTGAAACTGATAACTTACGAACTCAACACCAAACCGTTCTACTATACCCATCTTGTGTAGTAGCTTATGACAGTCAACCAGAAAATCGTAAGCATCCTCAGATTCAGCACCCTTGAAGACTGGGGGTTTCAATTTCAAGAACTTACTGAAAAGTTCATGCTGATAATTTGTCATTATAGGCCTTGTAGTCAGACGTGGAAACGTGCCTATTTCCAATGAGGCATCCATGCGGGGAGCCACAGTAGCCGCATGTTGTACCTACGGAACCTGAGGTGTTGGTGCAGAAAACACTTGGAGGTGTCTGATCCTTATTAGATAACCCGCTAAGATAAGCAAGAACCTGATTGATCATCTCTGGGGTAGGTTGGGGTGGCAATTCCTCATTCTGCACTTGTTCATTCTCCCCTTCCTCACCCTCTCTTATCGCTTCCTCAATTGGTGGAAGAGTCACCGCCCTAGTACCAGATGGGCTAGGTGCTCGTCCTCTCCCTCTAGAGGACGTCCTCCCACGACCTCTTGCCACTGATCCTCCTCGAGCTACAGCCCCAGTGGCTGGCTCAGACGCATCCTGTCTTGCCGGTGTTGCTGCTGGTGCGGTCGTTGCTCTAGTTCTAACCATATGCGAAATAGAGTGAAGATGGTCAGATACAAATTTGTATCACCTAGATACCAATTGGATCCAAGTAATAGCACGAAATAAAGAATGAAAGAATGGAATTTTCCTAAAGTCTTATAGACTCTCAAAGAAAAGTAAAGGCGTCCCCCTACCGTTCCTTAAGACTCTACTAGACTTGTTCTTATGTGATGAGACCAACGAACCTAATGCTCTAATACCAAGTTTGTCACAACCCAAAACCGAGCCGCGACTGGCACCCACACTTAACCTACTATGTGAGCGAACCAACCAATCTAAACCCAAACATATTGAATAAGATACAATGCAGAAGACTTAAACTCATTATATAAATCAAACAAAATAACTTCTAAAATTTATAACTCGTTATCCCCAAAATCTGGAAGTCATCATCACAAGAACATCTATGATCAAATTACTAGACTAAGAGTATTCTAAGAAACTAAATAAATAAAAGCTAGTCCGATCAGGGAAGAAGTAGGCATCAAGACATGAAGTGAAGATCCAGTCCAAGCTAGAAGCATTAGCTCACCCTGAAATCTGGCTTGATGAAGACTGACTAGAGTTGCGGTTGATTTGAAGACGACGGAACGTTTGCTGCACTCCACATATAACAAAGAAAGAAACATACAAGTAGGGGTCAGTACAAACACGAGTACTGAGTAGATATCATCGGCCAACTCAAAATAGAAAATAGTATATATCAGACAATATCATAAATCAACTACAATACTCAACATGTAGCAACAACAAGTATTAAATCATTAATAAGTACCACCAAGTTCATCCATGAGGACTCAAGCCTCAATACCATACTCATTTGGGAATTAGGTTCATTACATTGAGTATATTAACATTTTCAAGATTCATTATCTTTCTTCCTCTTGTGTCGGTACGTGACACTCCGATCCATATTCTATCCTGGTGCCGGAACGTGGCACTCCGATCCTCATTCTATCCTGATACCGGAACGTGGCACCCGATCCATATACTATCCTGGTGTCGGAACGTGACACTCCGATCCTTATTCTATCCTGGTACCGGAACGTGGTACCCGATCCATTTACTATCCTGGTGTCGGAACGTGACACTCCGATCCTCTTTCTATCCTGGTACCGGAACGTGGAACCCGATCCATATACTATCCTGGTGTCGGAACGTGACACTCCGATCCTCATTCTATCCTGGTACCGGAACGTGGCACCCGATCCATATACTATCCTTGTGTCGGAATGTGACACTCCGATCCTCATTCTATCCTGGTACCGGAACGTGGCACCCGATCCTCTATTTCTATCCTGGTACCGGAACGTGGCACCCGATCTCCTAATTCATCAAGCCTTCTTTTATACCAAGGCATCATCATTCTCATTATATAATTTATCAAGCCTTCTTTTATACCAAGGCATCATCATTCTCATTATATAATTTATCAAGCCTTGTTTTATACCAAGGCATCATCATTAACAAGTGAATTAGGGTTTTGTTTCAAGATTTTGGATTCAATAACTTCATCATGCTTAGTTTATCACAATTATATAATCATATTCATGCAAGCATACAATTAAGCATATAGAAGGGTTTACAATACTACCAATACATATCATTCGCTATTAAGAGTTTACTACGAATATCATAGAAAAACCATAACCGAAGATTCGTGATCAAGCAAGAAAATTCCCAAAGCTGTGTTTTTCCTCCCTCTCGATCGTTCTCTTTCCCTCTCTTTGTTCTTTCTATTTTTCTTATTCAAACCCTCTTTCTTTTACCCTAATTAGCATATAATTAAGTATAAAAGATGACAATAATGACCCACTAACTAACTCAAAGTTACCTCTTTTATCCCCCAAGAAACTTAGTTATTAATGTTAACCCACGGATTTTATAATTATAGAAGGAATAGTCCAAAACGCCCCTTTAAAACTTAACCAGAAATCCGACCCAGACTGGATTACGCAACCAGTGACGGCCCGTCGTGCCTGCGAAGGTCCGTCCTGCAGGTCGTCGCAAAGTTCAGAGACTCAATTTCTACCCAAGAGTTTGTGACGGTCCGTCACGCCTGTGACGGTCCGTCCTGCCATTCCGTCACGAAGTTCAGAGAGTCGATTTCAGCACCCAATTTTCTAATTTCTAAGTGTTTTGGAACGAGACCCCCTCGACGGTCCGTCGTACTCATGACGGTCCGTCGTGGGGTCCGTCGTCTCAGCCAGTTTTCCAAAAATAAAATCTGCTACTCAAAACGACTAAATAGGTCGTTATAACTGTAAAAATAGAAATTATGACAAACGATATTTGACAGAGGGAGTAGTTGATTAATTGAACTTAGATAAACTCTTGATCATTCAACATAAATGAAATACACATCTAAATTTTTCATCAAATTTACGAATATTTTCAACACTTCTCTCGACTATATATTAATAATTTATGTTTTTACAAGAGTTTGAGACCACTTGCTTGTCATGTGGCATATTAATGATGTATTTAAATTTAGTTAATCGAGTAGATGAATCTTTTTAAAATGTCAGTAGATCAGGATGAAACTAATTAATAACTTGCGGTAAATTTTAAAATATTTTCTACACTTCTCTCGTTAATATATACCACATGGGAGGGTTAGCTATCACTTTCATAATTTAATTTCATATTAATTTTGACACCCAGTTTTAGCTGGTATATTGATTATTTTTTATTGCAAATACATATTAAGATATTCTTTACATCTAAGCATGATGCAATTTGACTATGTAAGCGATGATGTGATTGATAGGAAAAAATGGAATCGGAAACTAATGTTTGTTGTGTGCATTTATTTTTCCAAAAATAAATTATTTTTCTTACTTATTTTTTTAAATTATTGGCAAGTAAATAAAAAGCAATGGTTTCAAATGCAACCTTTTAATAACAGTAAAAATTAGTATAAGATCCTTCAGCTACAATTTTCACTAAATTATAATCCGCATCTATACATTTATATTTGTTATATTTTTTCGTGTATTTTAGAGAAAAAAGGTACAAACACAAACTGATCTATATCAGAATACATATTAGTAGGAGAAAGTGGAGAAAGGAAGAAGAGAGAGAATCAATATATACATATTGTATTCATTGCCGTTCAAATAGAATAGATACATAATACAAATATAGTTTAATATAAATTTATTTTTTCGAATACAATGAATATTAATTACAAATCTCTCATCTATATTTAATTGGATACAATTGATACATATTACATAATATATTTGAAAAAGAGGATGAATGCATATTGTATTCGTTTAAATATAACAAAATACAAATATAGTTTTTCAAATAAAATTGATAGAAAACTCAAAACCCTCACCTATATTTGATTGAATAAAAATATGACATATTTGAACGTATTTCTTCTTATAGGCAGGGGCGAGAGAGACAAAGAGAAAGGGTGAAAGAGACAATCGAGAGAAGGAGAGAGTTTGCTATAAAAACATGTAATGATTTAATAAAAAAAAAATTTAAATTTTTTTAGGGGTAGGGGGTGGGTTGGGGGCTGGAAGGGGTGGGGGGCTGGTAAGGGGTGCGTTGAAGGAGATTGGAAGAGAGCTTTGAATAATGATTTCCTTAAGTTTTGAAAGGAAGTCATTTTCCTTAAATTTGAGGAAAATGAGTTGATTTGAAAAATATTTTCCAAAATATTTAACCCAACCTAGCATGAAAAAACTGAAAAACACTTTTTAGAAAAAATGTTTTTTCCTTCATACCAAACAGACCCTATATTATGTAATATAGCTACAGTTTCATTATTTTTAATCCATGACTAAACATTTGTAAAATTACTATTTAATTTCCTAATTGCATAAATCCAAAATTTGTATAATTCAATCAATTATTATATATATTCAAAATTTGTATAATTCGGCCTCTGATTGTATAAATTTAAAATTTAATGTTTATCGAAGTTATTTGTATACGATTGATGAAGAATTTATAATAAATTACCGTGTTTGTATATTGGAAAGCAAAATATAAGAACGGATTTGTAATGACCCACTAGTTCATTTTTGATAATTTCGAACTATTCATTGACATTAGTTAATTAGTTGATGTGTAATTGTGGATAATTGAATTAATCGATAGTTCAAGGGCTAAAGTGATCATTTATTAAAATCATATACAATTTGTTTCATATAATTAATTTTAGTTAATAAAATTTACCACTTTAAATGCCTAATTATTTTATTGAAAAACAAAAAAAAAAAAGGATGAAGAAACAATGGAGGAGGAACGTGCTTCCGGCGGCGGGTAAGAAACAATCTGAAACCGATAAAAATTTATATACTTAATGCTTTAAAATTGTTCACTGTTAATATTATTATTTAATAAAATTTGATGGGTATTTGAAAATTTTGCTAAGTTTACACCTTTTTGGTTTGGGTGGGAAGAGTTTACCAAAATCATAATTTTTGTTTGTTAGCGGAAGGATCCCAGTGAATTATATCACTGATTAGTTGGAAATCATCAGAGATATGAATTATAAATGAAAATTTACATGAAAAAGGAGCAAGATTTGACACTGGAGTCATGCTGTCATCGTCATTTTTTTTTGTTTTTGTAATAGTGACTTTGGAATTTCTAATGATAATTTTTTATTATATCATAAATTTAGTTTTTAATATATTTAGATATGTAATTAATTAGTAAATGTATGATATTATGTGAATAACATTTGAATTATGATATTGGGAGAATTGAATTTAATTCTCGACTTGAAACTTGAAAATATTATAATTGAAATGCTAATTGTCATCAAGATTTACGAACTTGATTATATTGGGTGAGTTTTTTAGATCAAGACTAAAAACATAGTAATATTAGTGTAGTTAGTTTTGAAATCTTATTTTGATTATTTTCTTGAATAGATTGAATTGATTTAGAAGTTCAATTAAAGAGGAAGACTCAAGTCTTGGAGTGATTGTTCGGCTATTTAAGGCAAGTGATTTCTAAACTCCTGTTAAGTTTATGGAATGCGTGTATTTTCTTGTGGTATATGCTTGGGAGTAACGCGACTTGGTACTGAGTTGATTTGTCCACATTGATTAATTCTAATGATGAAAAAAGGGGGGTAAAAAAGGTAATGTGAATAATTGCTTGTGCGTGATGTGTTGATAATGGAGAGTGAATTGAAAGGCTTCTTGAATCATTGTTGATGTTGTTGTGAATTGTGTTGTGTTATGAAAATGGTCATATCCTCTTTATTTGTGTGAACATGGCATTTGCATTATTTTAAGACATGGTTGTGACAAGTGTTATGTGCATTGAGAAAGAATGAGAATTTAAAGAGGATGTGTCATTTCGAGGGACGTATCGCGCGCCGCGATGGATACTATATTTCGAGGAACGTATCGCGCGCCGCGATGGTTATTATTATCGAGGGTCGTGTCGTGCTCCGCGACAGATGCATGGACAGATATGTTCCCCATGGGTCCCGGACTGAGAGACAGCCGGTGTGTATCACTAGGTCAGACATGTATCATTATACTTGACATTGCATTTCATTGCATTGCACATACTTATCATTAGTGAACTTGATATCGTGTTTTGCTGATCTTCTGATTGCCTTTCTGTGGAACTTGTGATTGATCAAAATTGAGCTTGTTATTACGGATATATAATTTATTGAAGTGTTGTTGTTGAGGATATGTAATTTTTCTAAGTTTTGTTGTTGAGCTACGTGCTATGTAAACTGTGAGCTGTTAGGTTGGGTTGATTTTAATGCAGGTTATAGTTGTGGAGGTTCGGTTGGGGTTGGTAGGAGTTCAAGTATTTCATCCCCTTAGCTTGTGTTTAGAGGTTTACTTGCTGAGTACCGTGTGGTTTGGTACTCACCCCTTGCTTCTACAAATTTTTGTAGGTTATGAGCCTGGATTTTTGTTGTACTTGCCATTCTCTTCTTTTCAGATGCTTCTTGGAGATTTGTGAGGTAGTTGTTTCCATCTCAGCAGACTTTCTTCTCCATAATTATGATCTTGTTCTATTCTAGAAACAAGTTCATTTGAGACTTGAGTTTTTCTTTTGAATCAATTGTAATACTATAGAGGCTTGTACACGTGACAACCAGGTTTTGGGGTATAAATTAGCTTATTGAAAAAAGTTTCCGCATATTATTGCAATTGTTGAGTTTTAGGATGACTTGTCTTGGTAGGATAAGACGAGTGTCATCACGTCCAATTTTGGGTCGTGACAAAATGGTATCAGAGCCCTAGGTTCATAGGTCTCACGCTTGTACAAGCCGAGTCTAAGTAGAGTCTCAAGGATAGATACAGAGACGTCTGTACTTATCTTCGAGAGGCTATAGTGACTTTTAGGAAAAATCTTCACTTTTTGAATCTTTATCGAGCGTATTTGGTCCGATTTTGTTCTTAATGTTTCATTCTACTCTTTCGACATTTCGAAATTATTTGATGACTCGTTGTGGTTCCTCATTTGAGTAGTTGATATCCTGTATGATTTTAATCTTAAATTTGATATTAAGACGAAAATAATGTACTTAGGAAAAGATGTGTGGTTAGATTAAAAATGTTCAACAATTTGAAAGGGTTGTCTAAGGTTAGTTACCTTAGTGAAAGGAATAGTACATGTGTGGTTTGACAATTGAAAGTGAAATGACTAAAAAGAAGGTCAGATAATGAATGTGATAGCTTTAAAAGCTATATCTAGTGAAAGTTTTATAACATATATGAGCTACTTAGTGAATTGTGAGAATGATGTTACACAAATTGAGGTGAGAATTTCTATTTTAGTTTCATAGATTGAGGGAATGTCAAAAAGAATTTCAAAATGACAATTATAATGGTACCGATTCTCACTTGATCAGAGGTATGCATTGTGTTACTTCTACTATCGACCTGATTTATGTGGGAATATATATCACTTTGGATGAGACCGAATGAATTTTGTAGTATATTGTAGTTACTTAATGGGTAGACATATGTAGGCTATCGAATAATAACCTTCTTGAGGGGTATGATATGTTCTAGTGGTGGATCTAATGAACTTTTACATGTCATACTATTGATATATGGAAATGAATACGGTGATGTTAAGTGTGATTACTAATTACATAAAGAGTAATCATTTGTATCACATGCTCATATAATGAGATTCAATGTTGTATTCACATATGAGTAACCACTAGCTTGTTACTACACACGAATGAGTTAAGCATTATTTATAAGAAAGCTTTTAGTGGTGGATCTTTGGTACAATATAAATGCATTTAGTTTGTAAAGTATATATCTAGAATTTTGAATGAGTGGTAATTTTATTGTAAGCTCCATGAAAGTGGATCGATATTAGGATGACAAGCTTATAGGTAAAAGAAGTCTCAACGAGTATACTTGTATGAAGGTAATTAAGAATTTTACTAAGAAAGTTCATACAAAATTGAGTGAATCTTTTGGATTTGTGGTATAACTATATTTGAGGTGTCATGTCATTGAGAATGTTGACCTTATGGTGATGGCAAAGGCAAACTGAGTATAAAGGTAATAAGAGTGTGTGATGATGACCTGCGAGCATCTAAGTTGTCGATTACTATTATTTAGTGAGTAACTTGATTGCATGGATAGTTATAGGAGGTTCTGAGACACCGCTTGAATAATATTGAAAAGAGCTAGAGTCATAAATGAAATGAATCGTGTAGTGTAGATTGGTCTTTAGAAAGAGACGATCGAGAACATGGATATTTATTGAGATTTTAAGGGCCAAAGTTGTATCTTAAAAAAAAAAGTGGATAATTTTATTTAGAGACATGTGATTTCATCTATTTTTGTTAAGATTATTGTGATAATTTTACGGGTTCATCATATTGGTTAAATATTACTGGATAAAACTCGAAAAAGATGTGTATAGATTTTCAACTTGGGTCTGCTTATAAGTTTTTTTTTTTGGTTTTGAGTTAGGTAGTGAGTACAGCTGAATTTTTTTTATAAAAGATATGATAAGGTCGATGGAGAGGCAATCAATGATAAGCTAATATACGTGAATTCATAAAAAATTTCAAGGTATGAGTTAATGATGATAGATAAGGGGATTAGGTCTCACGATTGGATTCAAAATTTAAGTTTTTCATGGTGAGTTTAAGTTTGTTTGTAGCGTGCTTTTGTCAAGATATGGATTGATAAGTTAAGAAATGATAGATCACATTGAGTTTGAAGCATTTTGAAGGACTTAAAAATAATTTGAGTAGTAAATTTGATTACTTTTTATTGTTATACCTAAATGAGATTTCACGTAGTATTTTGATTTCGAGGATAATATAAAAATACAATGGGTTGTTGATCAAAGAATAAGATCGGTAAGCGAGTCAACCAAAGAAACAAGAGTTGATGTATTGAAGAGTTCAAGACACTCAAAATTTCATGTCATGAGAAGAATTTAAGAGAAGTGAAGGAATAAGAACTCTCATATAGACTCTTGGTTCAAAGTTGAAGGATGTATGAATTTTCATATATAAGATCTAATATAACTATGGATGTGAATTTGTTCGGTATAGACTTACCATGAATTATCAACAATTTTTATGAGTATAGGGTTTTGATCTGGGTGAAAACAGTGAGGGTGTAAGATTATGTGTTCTTATGTGGAGCTAAATTGTTCAAATTATGATACGTAAATTATTTATGTTAAACGGTGTGGACTACAGTTTTATATAATTAATGAGGACTTGAGGAGATCAAAATAACTTTGTTTATGGGACGATATAGGATGTCATGATGTGTTATATATGCATTAATGGTGAGTAAAGATTATGTGCTTATAGTATAGGATTATTAGAGTGACTAAGAATTTCTCTGACTTTTAGCCTAAGGTATGTGAAGGTTTGGAATGGTAGTTGAAATATTGTATGTGAAAGAATTATTGTTATCAACCTTGGGTGGGATCCATATTTATCATGAAGTGCTTACATGAAAAGAGAGGGAGCCATAGTTTGAAACTTTTGAAGGCGATAATGTAATTGCTAAGAAGACTTTGATAGTAGTAACTGTTTAAGAGTAAAGTAGATGGCTGATGTGGCTATGATGTTCTATTAGTATTAAAAGTGTTGCACATAGGAGTGTTGTTAGGAGCATGTGAGTATGATTCACTGCTTATATTACATGTGTTTCCACATCTATGGGTGAATTCTTAGTGGTGGATCGGGTGTACCGATTCTGTGATTGTCCTCTTAGTAGGTGACATCCTTGGTTAGACTTCGTCATTTTAGTTATGAAAGATTTGGTGTTGTTTTGGATAGTTAAGTATTCTAGGGATTTGACTCGCATAACCTTGATTAGGAGAATTCATATAATTGCTACCATGGATACATAGTTGTCTAATAGTCTTAATATTTATCTCATCATCGAGGTCACTTTCCGAATATGTGTGATCGAATGAAGAGAACATTGGGTCTAGTCAACCGTTCTTAAAGGTTATCTACAATAATAGCTATTAATCTAACATTTTGATAGTGTTGTTAGAGGTTCTGTTATCTTGGGTGTATCAATAGCTAAGTGGTTACTTGATCTTGTTCTTCTTGGAGTTAGATAAGTTTGATCCTCCTTTGATTAGTACTTGATGTCTAAAGATCAAATTTCTATAGTTAAAAATTGTGGAAAGATTATGTTGTAATAATGAAATCTTGATAAGATCTATGATGATTTGGGCAATATGAGTATGTAGTGGTTCATTCAAGTTTACTTCTGGTTGTAGAAAGTATTGATTCTTTATGTTATATGAGTTAGGTGAGAAAAGATATGTCCTGATGTTTGTATTATGGTTTAGTGGGTTTCAATTTAGATTGAATTCGTGTGTTAGTCTTTTGTTTGATAATAACTCCTGATTTGTAGGTTCTCCTAAGTTTGATTCAATAATATATAGTTTCTTAGTAGTTGATGTTGATGGAATGACCTTAAGGAGGAGCTCATTTGGAATGATGAAAACCGATTCATAATTCAAATTTTTTGTAACATGGTCATTCTTTCTTCTCCTTCTTATACAATTTTTTTGATATAATTAATTTTAGTTAATAAAATTTACCACTTTAAACACCTAATTATTTTATTTAAAAACAAAAAAAAATGAAGAAACAATGGAGGAGGAACGTGCTTCCGGCTGCGGGTAAGAAACAATCTAAAAACGATAAAAATTTATATAATTAATGCTTTAAAATTGTTCACTGTTAATATTATTATTTAATAAAAGTTGATGGGTATTTGAAAATTTTGCTAAGTTTACACCTTTTTGGTTTGGGTGGGAATGAGTTGACCAAAATCATAATTTTTGTTTGTTAGCGGAAGGATCCCAGTGAATTATATCACTGATGAGTTGGAAATCATCAGAAATATGAATTATACATGAAAATTTACATGAAAAAGGGCAAGATTCGACACTGGAGTAGTGCTGTCACCGTCTTTTTTTTCTTTTTTTTTTTGTAATAGTGACTTTGGAATTTCTAATAATAATTTTTTATTATATCATAAATTTAGTTTAATTTAAATATTTAATTAATTAGTAAATGTATGATATTATGTGAATAACATTTGAATTATGATATTGGGAGAATTGAATTTAATTCTAGACTTGAAACTTGAAAATATTATAATTGAAATGCTAATTGTCATCAAAATTTACGAACTTGATTATATCGGGTGAGTTTTTTAGATCAAGACTAAACACATAATAATATGAGTGTAGTTAGTTTTGAAATCTTATTTTGATTATTTTCTTGAATTGATTTAGAAGTCCAATTAAAGGGGAAGACTCAAGTCTTAGAGTGATTGTTCGGCTATTTAAGGAAAGTGATTTCTAAACTCTTGTTAAGTGTATGGAATACTTGTATTTTCTTGTGGTATATGCTCGGGAGTAACGGGACTTGGTACTGAGTTGATTTGTCCATATTGATTAATTCTAATGATGAAAAAAGGGGGTAATAAAGGTAATGTGAATAATTGCTTGTGCGTGATGTGTTGATAATGGAGAGTGATTTGAAAGGCTTCTTGAATCATTGTTGATGTTGTTGTGAATTGTGTTGTGTTATGAAAATGGTCATATCCTCTTTATTTGTGTGAACATGGCATTTGCATCATTTTAAGACATGGTTGTGACAAGTGTTATGTGTATTGAGAAAAAATGAGAATTTAAAGAGGATGTATCATTTCGAGGGATGTATCGCGCTCCGCAATGGATACTATATTTCGAGGAACGTATCGCGCGCCGCGATGGTTACTATTATCGAGGGTCATGTCGTGCGCCGCGATAGATGCATGGACAGATATGTCCCCCATGGGTCCCGGACTGAGAGACAGCGGGTGTGTATCACTATGTCAGACATGCATCATTATACTTGACATTGCATTCCATTGCATTGCACATACTTATCATTAGTGAACTTGATATCGTGTTTTGCTGATCTTTAGATTGCCTTTCTGTGGAACTTGTGATTGATCAATATTGAGCTTATTATTGCGGATATATAATTTGTTGAAGTGTTGTTATTTAGGATATGTAATTTGTCTAAGTGTTGTTGTTGAGATACGTGCTATGTAAACTGTGAGTTGTTAGGTTGGGTTGATTTTAATGCAGGTTATAGTTGTGGAGGTTCGGTTGGGGTTGGTAGGAGTACCCGTATTTCATCCCCTTAGCTTGTGTTTAGAGGTTTACTTGCTGACTACCGTGTGGTTTGGTACTTACCCTTTGCTTCTACAAATTTTTTGTAGGTTATGAGCCTGGATTTTTGTTGTACTTGTCATTCTCTTCTTTTCCAAGGCTTCTTGGAGATTTGTGAGGTAGCTGTTTCCATTTCAGCAGACTTTCTTCTCCATAATTATGATCTTGTTCTATTCTAGAAACAAGTTCATTTGAGACTTGAGTTTTTCTTTTGAATCAATTGTAATACTATAGAGGCTTGTAGACGCGACAACCAGGTTTTGGGTATAAATTAGCTTATTGAAAAAAATTTCCGCATATTATTGTAATTGTTGAGTTTTAGGCTGACTTGTCTTTGTAGGATAAGACGAGTGCCATCACTTTCAATTTTGGGTCGTGACACGATTTTTGAAAAACTCTTCAATGTATAAATACAGAATTTGTATATAATTACCATATTTATATATTCACAAACTACAACCTTCATTTGTATATAGGGAAAAAGGACAAATATACCCCCGAACAACCGTAAATAATATGCATATACCCTCCGTCATTCTTTTGAGACATTGGTGTCCATGTCGTCCATAAATTAGAGCGAATATGCCCTTCACTCTAACGAAGGGGCAGGGGCACCAATGTCCCCAAAGTATGACGGCAGGGGAACCAATGTCCCAAAAGTATGATGACAGAGGCACCTATGTCCCAGAAGTATGACGGCAGGGACATTAATGTCCCAAAAGTATTACGAAGGGTATTTGCATACTATTTACAATGGTTCGGGAATATATCTGTTCTTTTCCCTGTATATATTTGCCATATTTGTATATTCACAAGAAAAATACATAAACAGACAAGCAAAATATACAAACCACAATAATAACTATGAAATACAATTACCAAAATTATAAATATTGAGGCTTATTATATCTATTATCTTTCTAATTTTGAAAATTTTCTTAAAATTAATCAAGGGCATGTGAGTTGGAGAAGACTTTTTACAACACATTATTTTTTAAAAAATTTTATTTTTCTAGAAGTAACTTTTATCTCTACCTAGTTATTCACATTCAAAATCACTTGTCACCACTTATTTCTATCGAATTTTTTATATTAAATCAGTATATGGTTGTATTATACTTTGTCAACATAATTTCTTATTAATTATTATTAATTTATTAGATATCTCATTTAATTAACTATCATAATTAATATAATTTGTTATAAATATTGTGTGTGAAATGTGAATAAATATTTAAATATAATACTAACAAACTTCATTAAAATATATAATGTCAACTATACTTAGGTATTAGTATACCAACTATATTATTTTAGTACTATCAAATTGTAGATCAATTAATAACATGGGAAGATTGAATCTCACTTTCACAATGATATAATATAATATAGTCTACATATAATATAGTCTCAATTTTGACTCGACTCAGTCACTTAAAAAAACTTGCAAAACACAATTATATTTTATGAGGCATATTTATTCATATGAATTTATGTTGATTGATGCTAAATTCTTTAAACTTTGATTGGAAAAGAAAAAAGGAAAAAAATGCAAGATACAAGTCATTCTATTTCTCTTGGTCTAATAATTAACGAGGAAATAAATATATTTTTGACTAGTTTTTGGGTCAGAAAATGAAAAAAATAAATAAAAAATAATCGAGATAAAATATAAATATTGATGTTTTTTGATAAAAATATGTCACGACATTTTATCATCCAAATTTAGTATTATACTTCGTGTAGACATGTAAACATTTATTGAGTTTGGTCCATATAAATTTGAATTAGATTTTAAATTATTTTGATAGGATAATTAGTTTTGACGTTACGAATTAAATTAGTGACTAATGTAATGCCAACTTGAAGGATTAATTAATTAAGGGCTATGAATTAAATTAGTGACTAATCTAATGCCAACTTGAAGGATTAATTAATTAAGGGCTACAAATTAAATTGGTGACTAATCTAAAGCCAACTTGAAGGATTAATTAATTAAGGGCATGTGAGCTGGAGAAGACTTTTAAGAACTCATATTTTATCTCTATTTGGTTGTTCATGTTCAAAATCACCTTATCATGTTATAATAAATAAATATTTTTGTGCCAATTATTTAACAATAGTAATAAAACTGTGCTTATATTATATTTAGCAATAATAATATAACATGGTTATTTATATTTTAGTATAAACAAATTGTACATTAGATGAGAGAAGTATTTAGTACTTCTAAACTCAGCGTGAATTATTAGTTTCATTCTCGAACTATTGTCAATCTTAAAATATTCATTTTATCTCTTCGTTCGCATTGTTTGTCATTTGCTGTAACGACTTGTTTAGTCGTTTTGAGCAGTAAAGTATTTCTGGTAATAACAGTCGGAGTCGACGGATCCCACGATGGACCGTCATGGGCACGACGGACCGTCGAGGGTGTCTCGTTCCAAAACACTTAGAATTCTGAAATTTGGGTACTGAGATCGACTCTCTGAACTTCGCGACGAAGTGGCAGGACGGACCGTCACAGGCATGACGGGCCGTCACAGACTCTTCAAGGAATTGAGTCTCTGAACTTTGTGACGGAAGCAGCAGGACGGACCGTCGCAGGCACGACGGGCCGTCACAGTCTGCGTAACCCTGCCTGGGACGGATTTCTGTTAAATGTTTTAAGGGGCGTTTTGGACTATTCCTGCTTATAATTATAAAGTTAGTGGTTGAATATTAATAATTCAATTTCTTGGGGGTTAAATGAGATAACCTTGAATAAATTAGTGGGTTACTTTTGTCATCTTTTATACTTAATTATATGCTAATTAGGGTAAAAGAAAAAGGGTTTGAATAAGAAAAATAGTTTGAACAAGAGAAGGAGAACGATCGAGAGAAGAGGGAAACGAAGAGGATAGCAAAGATTTTGAGGATTTGCTTGCTTGATCACAATTCTTCGGTGGAGGTAGGTTATGGTTTATGCTATTTCATAGTAAACTCTTAATAGCGAATGATATGTGTTGGGTAGTATTGTAAACCCTTCTATATGCTTAATTGTATGCTTGGATGAATGTGATTATATAATGGTGATAAAATAAGCATGATGAGGCTATTGAATCCTAAATCTTGAAAACCTCTTTGTTAATGATGATGCCTTGGTATAAAAGAAGGCTTGATGAACTAAAAGAATGAGGTTAGTGGATCGGGTGTCACGTTCCGGCACCAGGAAAGTAATAGAGGATCGGGTGTCACATTCCGGCACCAAAATAGTATATGGATCGGAGTGTCACGTTCCGACACCAGGATAATATATGGATCGGAGTGTCATGTTCCGACACCAGGATAGTATATCGATCGGGTGTCACGTTCCGACACCAGGATATTATGATGAGGATCGGAGTGTCACGTTCCGACACCAGGATAGTATATGGATCGGGTGTCACGTTCCGACACCAGGATAGTATGATGAGGATCGGAGTGCCACCTTCGGACACCAGGATAATATGATGAGGATCGGAGTGTCACGTTCCGACACCAGGATAGTAAAGAGAATGAATCTTGAAATATGTTAATATACTCAATTTAATGAACCTATTTCCCAAATGAGTATGGTATTGAGGCTTGAGTCCTCATGGGTGTACTAGGCGTACTTATTAATGATTATAGTACTTGTTGTTGCTACCTGTTGAGTATTGTAGTTGATTTTATGATATTATCTGATATATACTGTTTTCTATTTTGAGTTGGCCGATGATATCTACTCAGTACTTGTGTTTTGTACTGACCCATATTTGTATGTTTCTTTCTTTGTTAATTGTGGAGTGCAGCAAACGTGCCATCGTCTTCAACTCAACCGCAACTCTAGCCAGTCTTCATTACACCAGATTTCAGGGTGAGCTAATGCTTCTAGCTTGGACTGGATCTTCTATTTTAGCTTGCTAGATACTCTTAGATTTAGTAATTTGAGGATAGATGTTCTTGTGATGATGACTTCCAGATTTTGGAGAATAATAAGTATTTGAGTTTTTAGAAGTTATTAATCTATTTTCATTAATGAGTTTTAAGTCTTCCGCATTATATTCTGTTTATTGGTTGAAATGTTAGGTTTTGTATTGGTTGGTTCGCTCACATAGGAGGGTAAGTGTGGGTGCCACTCGCGGCTCGATTTGGGTCGTGACAGTTGCGCTTTTCAAAAGTCAATTTGCCTAATTTTCAAAGTTAAATTAGATTACATTAATTCGATATTTTAAAAAAAAAAAGTTAGATATTCTAAAACTAAATGAAAACTACTACAAATTGTAATTTTTTGCATATTAATATGATGAAAAATACATCTTAAAATGTTAGTCAAAGTTTTTTGAGTTTGACTGTAAAAATAGAAATTATGACAAACGATATTGGACAGAGGGAGTAGTTGATTAATTGAACTTAGAGAAACTCTTGATCTTTCAACATAAATAAAATACACATCTAAATTATTCATCAAATTTACGAATATTTTCAACACTTCTCTCGACTATATATTAAAAATTTATGTTCTTACAAGAGTTTGAGACCACTTGCTTGTCATGTAACATATTAATGATGTATTTAAATTTAGTTAATCGAGTAGATGAATCTTTTTAAAATGTCAATAGATCAGGATGAAACTAATAAATAACTTACGGTAAATTTTAAAATATTTTCTACACTTCTCTCGTTAATATATAACACATGGGAGGGTTAGATATAACTTTCATAATTTAATTTCATATTAATTTTGACACCCAGTTTTAGCTGGTATATTGATTATTTTTTTATTCCAAATACATATTAAGATATTCTTTACATCTAAGCATGATGCAATTTGACTATGTAAGCGATAATGTGATTGATAGGAAAAAATGGAATCGGAAACTAATGTTTGTTGTGTGTATTTATTTTTCTTACTTATTTGCTTAAATTATTGGCAAGTAAATAAAAAGCAATGGTTTCAAATGCAACCTTTTAATAACAGTAAAAATTAATATAAGATCCTTCAGCTACAATTTTCACTAAATTATAATCCGAATCTATACATTTATATTTGTTATATTTTTTTGAGTATTTTAGAGAAAAAAGATACAAACACAAACTGATCTATATCAGAATACATATTAGTAGGAGAAAGTGGAGAAAGGAATAAGAGAGAGAATCAATATATACATATTGTTGCCCAATCTGTGTTAAGAAAATCAGAAATTAC
Organism: Solanum peruvianum; assembly: GCA_027705065.1. Lineage (NCBI taxonomy): Eukaryota > Viridiplantae > Streptophyta > Magnoliopsida > Solanales > Solanaceae > Solanum > Solanum peruvianum. The sequence continues at coordinate 5,752,239 of JAKWJD010001758.1, read as the reverse complement.
TGGTTGTAATAAATCATTTAGAAACACGAAGTTACTGAGATTTGTAGAACCAGTAAATAAGATGACCAGAAATTTATTTGTAAAAAATAATTTAATCTCTAAAACTTACCAGAATGTTGAATACTCTTTTATTTCTCTTTTTAGGAAGAAAATCAAGTCCACTGAATTCACAGTGTCCCCTTTAAGGAAATTATTCCCCTCTAATATCCGAGGTTTGATTTGGAATATAACCTCCCAGGGTAAAATAATCTTAATCAGTAGAGTATAGATACCAAAAACTCTACTGTCAGTGAATCAATCCACAGCAGGAAAGTACACGAAGAAATATATGTTTTTAAGAAGAAGGAAGATCAAAAAATTCGTTAGGAAATATTCTGAATACTGAATGGTATTTATAGGCAAGAATAATATATTCTGAAAGGTTGCTACCCTTTCAGAATTGACACGACCATTAATGAAAGGTTGCAAACTTTCAAATGGTATTGACTGTTCCTGAAAGTTGCAACCTTTCAGAACAGTCATGGCGGAAAATTTTGAATATAACGGAATTTAAAACGGGTCACTCGCGTGGATCCGAGTCGGGTCGGGTTAACTAAAAAGTTGAAAACATTTCGGTTAAATTCTGTTATCAACTAATTTATTGAAAATAATTTTTGGCCATTTAAAATTAATTAATAAATAATTAAAATAAATTTTGTCCAAAAAATTATCTCTCGATCGATCATTTGCCAAAGCCAAAGCCAAAGCCAAAGCCGAAGCCGAAGCGAGCGACGACGACGACGGCGCGAGGGGGTCCCTCTTTCCAACCCTTTTAACAATTAATAGGAGTGTTTATTTATTTAAACTCTCCTATTTTCATTTCCATTACCGATGAGGGACTATTGCCTTTTTCAATAAAGCATTAGAGGACTTTTCAAGTTCCCAACCTTTCAAGTTCTAAACTTTTCAAATTCCTCTCCTTCCCTCTATTTCCCATCAATTCTTGCTACATACCCAACAATCCCCCACATTGATGGGGAATAGTTATAACATAGGAATGCACGGACAATTGTGTACTCTACAAGCAAGGATTAATTGCATATGGATAAGTAGGTTTCCCCTTGGACTTTTCGTAGTGAACATATGTCGGATATACTCGGTCAATCGGTAGATGTGATATCTTTGAACCGTCGAACTTTGGTGTATACCTAGACAACCATATGTCACACAATTAACCCTTTACTTTTTATGATTCTTACGGTTGTGTTCGTTTCAGCCATGAACACCTCCTGGTTTCATGAGTGTATAGAGAATAGGCTTTTGACATAAAATTCTCTTTGAAGCGGCTTCCACTTCACACTCACATAGGTGATTTCTAACCGTGTCATCTCGTAGATACACTATTTGGTCAAATCTACCAAACTTAGCAAATCATTAAAAACTTTAAGCTTTATTACCTCATTAACAAGCCTTAAAGTTTTAACCTTTTCCTGAACATTGTCTTCATCATGAGAATGGATTGAGTTAACTGACAATGTCGAACCGTCAGCCACAACTTTGTTTTTCTCCTTGAATCTAGCTCTTGGGATCTCCAGTCTGCTAGATAAAGTTACCATCATGATGACTTGTCCTAAGCCATAAACTCATTCCCTTAGATGATCTTTCAACTGCCTCTCTCACTAGGCCTTTCGTTAGTGGATCTGACACATTATCGCTTGACTTTACATAGTCAATTGTGATAATTCCACTAGAGAGCAGTTGTCCTATGGTGTTATGTCTACGTCGTATATGACGATACTTCCCGTTGTACATAACGCTCCCTGCCCTACCTATTGCTGCTTGACTATCGCAATGTATGCAAATTGGTCCAACAGGTTTGGGCCAGAATGGAATATCCTCTAGGAAATTCCGAAGCCATTCCGCTTCTTCACCAGCCTTATCCAAAGCAATGAATTCAGATTCCATTGTGGAGCGAGCAATACATGTCTGTTTGGAAGATTTCCAAGAGACAGCTCCTTCACCAAGTATGAATACATAACCACTCGTGGATTTTACATCATTTGACCCGGTGATCCAATTTGCATCACTATATCCTTCAATCACAGTAGGATATTTATTATAATGCAAGCATAATGTTGTGTCCATTTTAGATAACCCAACACACGTTTCATAACCATCCAGTGAGTTTGATTCAGATTACTAGTGTACCGACTCAGTTTACTAATAGCACATGCTATATCTGGTCGCGTGCAATTCATAATATACATCAAACTTCCCAACACTCTGGCATATTCCAATTGAGAGTCACTTTGACCTTCATTCTTTTTAAATGTACAACTTAAATCAATTGGAGTTTTGACTACATTGAAATTCAAGTAATTGAACTTATCCAATACTTTTTCAATATAATGAGATTGAGATAATGCTAGTCCCTGGGGAGTTTTGATAATCCTGACCCCTAAGATCAAATCAGCAACTCCTAAGTCTTTCATATCGAACTTGCTGGACAACATGCGCTTAGTAGCATTTATATCGTCAATTTCTTTACTCATTATTAACATGTCATCAACATAAAAACAAACAATGACTTCATGATTCATAACATTTTTAATGTAAACACATTTATCACATTTCTTAATCTTGAATCCATTTGCCAACATTATTTGATCAAATTTAGCATGCCATTGTTTGGGTGCTTGTTTGAGTCGATAAAGTGACTTCACACATCTGCACACTTTCTTTTCTTTACCAGGAACTATAAACCCTTCAGGTTGTTCCATGTAAATTTCTTCCTCTAACTCTCCATTTAAGAAGGCTGTCTTTACATCCATTTGGTGGATTTTAAGATCATGCACTGCTGCTAGTGCTATTAACGTCCTAATTGATGTTATCCTTGTTACTGGAGAATATGTATAAAAGTAGTCCAGACCTTCCTTTTGTCTGTACCCTTTGACTACCAGTCTAGCCTTATATTTGTCAATAGTCCCATAAGGTTTCATTTTCCTTTTAAAGATCCATTTTGATCCTAAAGGTTTATTTCCTGGAGGAAGATCAGTCAATTCCCAAGTGTGATTGCTTAAAATTTATTCAATCTCACTATTGACTGCTTCTTTCCAATAAGTTGACTCTGACGAAGACATAGCTGCTTTAAATGTTTGAGGCTCATTTTCGAGCAATAGTGCTACAAAATCTGGTCCGAAATAAACAGATTTTCGTTGTTGAGTACTTCGCCTAGGTTCCTCACTAGTTAGAATATTTTCCATTGATTCTTCTCGTGGTCGTTTAGGTCTTTCACTTGTTGACTCACTTTCAGTTTTATATGGATAAATGTTTTCAAAAAACTCTGCATTATCTGATTCAATTATCGTATTAACATGAATCTCAGGATTATCAGATTTATGAACCAAAAATCGACAGGCTTTACTATTCACAGCATACCCAATAAAGACACAATCTATTGTTTTGGGTCCAATTTTAACCCTCTTAGGTAAAGGAACCTCTACCTTGGCTAAACACCCCCACACTTTGAAATATTTCAAGTTGGGTTTTCTTCCTTTCCACAACTCATATGGAATTGATTGTGTTTTTCGATGGGGTACTCTATTGAGTATTTTATTAACTATAAGGATGGCTTCCCCCCAAAGATTTCGCGGTGAACCAGAATTGATCATTAAGGCATTCATCATTTCCTTTAATTTTCTGTTCTTCCGTTCTGCCAAACCATTTGACTGTGGTGTATAAGGTGCAGTAGTTTGATGAATAATACCATATTCCAAACATATCTTTGCAAAAGGAGATTCATATTCTCCACCCCTATCACTCCGAATCATTTTTATCTTTAGATTCAATTGGTTTTCCACTTCATTTTTGTATTGCTTAAATGCATCAATAGCTTCATCCTTACTATTAAGCAAATATACATAACAAAATCGAGTGCAATCATCAATAAAAGTTATAAAGTACTTTTTCCCACCACGAGATGGTGTTGACTTCATATCGCATATATCTGTGTGAATTAAGTCTAAAGTTTTAGAATTTCTTTCAACAGACTTGTAAGGATGTAACAAACTTACTTTCCACACAAATTTCACATTTCGACTTATCGCATTTAAAATCAGGCAATACTTCCAGATTAACCAATTTTCGCAAGGCTTTGTAATTTACATGTACCAAACGGGCATGCCATAAATCACTTAACTCCAATAAGTAAACAGAAGCAGAATTTTTATTAATACTGTCAATAACCATTACATTTAGTTTGAAAAGACCCTCATTGAGGTAGCCCTTTCCTATAAACATTTCATTCTTACTTATTACAGCTTTATCACTAACTAGGACACACTTAAACCCGTTCTTAACGAGTAGTGCAGCAGAAACTAAATTCTTCCTAATAGTAGGGACATGCAGAACATTGTTTAAAGTCAACACTTTGCCGGATGTCATTTTCAACATTACTTTCCCAGTTCCTGCAATCCTTGTTGTTGCTGTGTTTCCCATGAATAAATCTTCATCGTACTCAGCAGGAGTGTACGTTGCAAAGGCTTCTTTTGCAGAGCAAATATGTCTAGTAGCACCTGAGTCGAGAAACCACTCCTTGGGATTTCCAACTAAGTTACATTCTGATATCATTGCACACAAGTCATCTGCATCTTCCATATTTTCCACGATGTTTTCTTGACTTTTGCCTTTGCCTTTGTTTTTGTCCTTTCTTGGAGCATGATAATCAGAAGATCTATGACCAGCCTTGCCACAATTATAACAGTTGCCTTTGAATTTCTTCTTGGCCTGTTCTGACTTCTGCCATTGGACTTCTTTCTCTTTTTGTCTTTGGTAGGATCTTCTTCAACAATATTAACTCCAATGATTGTTGAACTCTTACGTGACTTCTTTTCGACATTTCTGTTATCTTTCTCAATCTTGAGACGAATCACAAGATCTTCAAGCTTCATTTCTTTACGCTTGTGCTTTAGATAATTCTTGAAATCATTCCACGAAGGAGGCAACTTCTCGATCATTGCAGCCACTTGAAAAGCTTCATTTACTACCATATCTTCAGCAATCATATCATGGAGAATAAGTTGAAGTTCCTGCACTTGTGATCCAACAGTTTTACTATCCACCATTTTATAGTCTAAAAACTTTGCGACCACAAATTTTTTCAAGCATGCATCTTCTGTCTTATATTTCTTCTCAAGTGCATTCCACAACTCTTTTGAAGTTGTTATTGCACTATAGACATTATATAAGTCATCCTCTAAAGCACTCAAAATGTAACCTTTACATAGGAAGTCTGACTGTTTCCATGCTTCAACAATCATAAATTTTTCCCTGTCTGGCATATCATCAGCAGGTACTGGAGTATCTTCACATGTAAATTTCTGCAGACCAAGAGTGGTAAGCTAGAAAAATACTCGTTGCTGCCATCCTTTGAAATTCACACCTGTAAATTTACCCGGTTTCTCTGCTTGTGATACAAGAGTTCGGGTTGGTGCAGCAACAACCACTGTAACACCAGTGTTTTCCATTTCTGATAAACAAAATTGATACAATATAAGTAAGCAATAAATTATAATTGCAGACTTAAAGGAGTATAAAATCACAAAGATTTTTGTCTCCACCAGAAACACAAATTTAAATAATTTCCTTAAGATTGTTGCCCAATCTGTGTTAAGAAAATCAAAAATTACTGGTTGTAATAAATCATTCAGAAACACAAAGTAACTGATATTTTTAGAACCAGTAAATAAGATGAACAGAAATTTATTTGTAAAAAATAATTTAATATGTAAAACTTACCAGAATGTTGAATACTCTTTTATTTCTCTTTTTAGGAAGAAAATCAAGTTCATTGAATTCACAGTGTCCCCTTAAGGAAATTATTCCCCTCTAGTATCCGAAGTTTGATTTGGAATATAACCTCCCAGGGTAAAATGATCTTAATCAGTAGAGTATAAATACCAAAAACTCTACTGTCAGCGAATCAATCCACAGCAGGAAAGTACACGAAGAAATATATGTTTTTAAGAAGAAGGAAGATCAGAAAATTCGTTAGGAAATATTCTGAATACTGAATGGTATTTATAGGCAAGAATAATATATTCTGAAAGGTTGCTACCCTTTCAGAATTGACACGACCATTAATGAAAGGTTGCAAACTTTCAAATGGTATTGACTGTTCCTGAAAGTTGCAACCTTTCAGAACAGTCATGGCGGGAAATTTTGAATATAACGGAATTTAAAACGGGTCACTCGCGTTGATCCGAGTCGGGTCGGGTTAACTAAAAAGTTGAAAATATTTCGGTTAAATTCTGTTATCAACTAATTTATTGAAAATAATTTTTGTCCATTTAAATTAATTTGTCCAAAAAATTATCTCTTGATCGATCATTTGCCAAAGCCAAAGCCGAAACGAGCGAGCGACGACGACGGCGCGAGGGGGGTCCCTCTTTCCAACCCTTTTAACAATTAATAGGAGTGTTTATTTATTTAAACTCTCCTATTTTCATTTCCATTACCGATGAGGGACTATTGCCTTTTTCAATAAAGCATTAGAGGACTTTTCAAGTTCCCAACCTTTCAAGTTCTAAACTTTTCAAATTCATCTCCTTCCCTCTATTTCCCATCAATTCTTGCTACATACCCAACACATATTGTATTCATTGTAGTTCAAATACAATAGATACATAATACAAATATGTTTAATATAAATTTATTTTTTCGAATACAATGAATATAAAATACAAATCTCTCACTATTATAAAATCAAGCTCATAAGAATATATAATCATAAAGAGAAGAAGACAAGAGAAGTAGATAGAAGAAGAGGAATTTTCTTGTTATTCAAGTGTATATCAAATGGTGAGTGATATCTCTATTTATAGTGTTGAGATATCACTCCCAAAAGTCATTTAACTAGTAGATACATAGTTATCTACATTGTTATCCAAAAGGGGGGTTCATATCATCTAGGGAATACACATACATGAATTTAGTAGTTCATGAATAAACCAATTGGTCATCCACTATTCAATGGATATATAACACTCCCCCTTAGATGTCCATAGATAATGTGCCTCATTAAAACCTTACTTGGAAAAACCCTGTGGGAAAAAATTCTAGTGAAGGAAAAAGAGTACACATATCTTTTGATACACATTATTTGTTGCCTCATTAAAAACCTTGCCAGGAAAACCCAGTGGGGAAAAAACCTCGGTCAAGGAAAAAGAGTGCAACGCGTATTATACTCCCCTTGATTAAAACATCACTTAATTTCTTTTGGTGATGTCTCCAATCTTCGTACATTATGGTTTGTATATTCTTTTTCAAAGAAAACCCACACATTTCTTGAATATGGTGTGTCATTTATCTCAACCAGACGCACTTTTGACTTGCTTCATGGAGGACTTTTATTTCTGCATAGTAACATTTGCTTCATTGATCGCCAGGATATTATTGTGCCTCCACATGCAAACACATAGCGTGCTTGAGATAGAGCTTTATGCGGATTAGATAAATATTCTGCATTTGCGTAACCAATCAATTTTGTCTTGGATTCCTCGGAATAGAATAAACCCATAACTATGGTCCTTTGAGGATATTCAATCATGTGCTCAACACCATTTCAATGTCCTTTTATCGTGGAGAAACTCAATCTTGCCAGTAAATTTACTACAAAAGAAATATCTAGTCAAATATTGTTAGTAAGATGCACTAGTGCCCTGATTGCACCAAGATAGAATTTCATCACCAAGAAACGTTTCATCCTTCTTTTGAGATCAAACTGAATCATCATTTATGTCAAGTGATCTCATAATCATTGGGGTACACAATGAATGCGATTTATCCATATAAAATTGCACCAAAACTTTTCAGTGTATGTGCACTGTTAGACAAATATTTCATTTGTCAAATTATCAATGTGTAGGTCAAGACAAAATTTTGTCTTACCAAGACCTTTTCATAAAAATACAAGGACAATTAAGATCATTCTTTTGTACCCTTTTTCTTCCTTGACTATTTCAATCCATATAAGGATTCTTGAAATTTTATTGAAAAAGTTTCTTTCAAACTCTTATATGCTTCAGACACCTCGATTGTTTCAAGGATTTTCATATAACCTTCATTGTCTAGCTAGAAATTAAAATTATTCATTAAATGCATTCAAGTTTTTCATATGTTGCCAGATCAAAACAAACCTCATTGCATCCACCAAAGGAGAAAACATCTCCAATAATGTCGGGATTTTTGTGATAAACCTTTATGCCCCAAGGCACAAACCGTATTTGATATCTTACGGTTATACTATCGCATAATAATTTATTTGTACCCCACTGACATTATACCTTTATTTATGGACTACCAGTCCAAAATGTCACTTTTCTTAGTGAAACAAAATATACTTGAATTGTGCATTTTACTTGGCCAACCATTTATCTGTCCACACTATATGACAGATTTGAATTCAAGATCCTCGTAACAATTTATGTCATTGAGCGCTACCTCATATCAAAGATACTGTCGACGGTTATTTGATATCGATTCCAACAAGACATAACTTATCGAGATCTCTTCATTTTTCATTATTTCAGGTACCTGAACATTTTTCAAGATTTTATGAAATGTTATGTCAATGTGCTCTTTTATAGCACTTGCCTCATTATCATGACCATATTGATCATTTGCTCCTTCCTTATTCAAGGAATTTTATATTTGGAATCGATTGGTCTATTACGCTTCCGGCGTATCATAGACTCTGTCCTTCAAGGACTTCACATTGGAGCATTTGCAGCTGAATTATATCATAGGGTCAGTGCATTCTTCTGGCAACTGATTTGCAACATTATGCAACTAAATTATCCCTTGAACTTTAAGTTCACATATTTATTTAACGAGGATCTAGATAATTCATAATTAACCTCACACATAATTTTCAGCTGTCAATCATCTCTCCCCATAATGTTAGAAATCTAACATTCATTCCAACCTTATTTGGAAGTTCATTTTTGTGTGTGGTGGAGCAATTAAAATCATAAGCGCACATTCAACATTTTAGATGAAAATTATATGGTTCCTGACCCTGAACCAATTTTAATGGGGAAACCTTGTTGGTTTGATGCATACATGTGTTGCTACATGTTAAATAAAATTATCTCATACCAAATCTTATTTGGAAGTTTTGTTCTCATAACCATGATTTAGCTATAATTTGACAATTTCTGCTAAATCAACCAGCATTATCAATGTAATTTCATAGTTTGGAACTGTGCTCTTAAATTTTAACAATTCGAGCAAACAACCTTACAAAAACCAATTTGTAATTTAACAAAATAATGCGACCATCGCATAGATGCATCAATAATATAGTTGCAAATGATCCATATGACAGGTGAACGGGCTCATATTCACCCTTTTATATGTTCCAAAAATTTATGGGGATTACAATCCCAACCTTAGCTGGTACAATGATCATTTTATCAAGAAAACAAGCAACACAAAAGAATTCTTGAAGAATCTTTATTTCTTCATCATATAAATCACCTGAATCTCAATTATGTTTGCATCACATTTAATCGGACTGGTCAACCAGTCATGCGAACTGATCTTTATTTTAGTACACTTATAATTTACTTTTACATGTGATTTCATCAGCATGTACATGTTTGTATGGGACAAACAAGAGGAAAAGTGGGGTAATAAACATTTATAACCCTCTTCGGTTGTAGTGATTTATAGTCTCAATATTTATTTTTAATTCATCCGAAACTTAAAAAGTTTATTTTAAGACTTACTACAACCCCAATATTATTCCTCTGATAATAGCACAACTCGTTAGAGCTTGCAATTAATTTTGTGTACTATCACATATTGCATGACATTATCTCTATGGTGAGCATCTCCTTCAAGGAGGAAATAATATTATTATTGTCATGGTCAAAATCATTACGAGCAAGAGGTCTTTCTTGCTATACTTTTGTTGTACCATAGGTACACAACCAATGACAAATTTGTATTGCCACACAATAATGACCACAACCCTTATAGGCAAGAACTATTTCTTTCTTTTGCCCTTTCGGTAGTTCACAATAAACATACCATAGTGACGTATAAAACGTACAATACAATTAGCCATTACTGCCAAATAAAATTTATTTCCTCTCAAATCTAATGTAGAGATGAGAAGTGACATATATCATTGTTCTCAAACCTTCCATAGAGGTGAGTTGTGGCATATATCCAACCCATGATGATTTGATCACATCTAGACCCATTCTCTTATAGAATGGTCGAGCATGCACGATACTCATCACAAGTCACATTCTCTTCAAGGAATGGACTAATCATTTATATGTACTTCATAAATTTGCATTATAAGCACATTGTCATGACTTTAAAATTCATCGTATTTCCATGACACACCTTAACATCACTTTGAAAGATCAAGTGTACCATCACTTTATCTTCTTGTATCATGATAGAGGATTTATAAACTTGTCAAATTATTGGGTTGACAACATTCACAAGTCTAATGACCTTTCATACCATTTTGATGATAAAAATTGCCTTCACATTTTGAAGTACTATTTGAAGAACTCATAGTGTTCTTCCTTTTGTCATTAGCTCAATGATGACTATTATAATTCTGTCCCTCCACACCCTTATTCATATCATTAATTATTTGTCATCTTTCAGACTAATCATTCACTGCTACCACATTCATATGATTGAATGGAGCAAGTCAACAGGCGGATTTCAGACTTATCACATGTTGCTACCACATTCTTTTCAAGGAATGAGCAAATTCAATATGATGAATTTCAAGACATTTCATCAAAAATATATAATTTTTCTTAGTCATCATTTTATCATTGCTATGGTGCGTTGACTCAAACTCAATGTCTTACCCATATAAGGCGTGTTACGCCATAATTATATGGGACTTGAACTCAATCACGTGCATCAAAACTCTAATTGATGTCTTACCCTTTTGGTGCGATAGAACTTGAATCTATCGTCTTATCCTCAAATATTTTTCATTATGGTGCATCCGGACTTTAACCTGATGTCTTACCCTTTTGGTGCGATGAAACTTGAATTAGTCGTCTTACCCTTAACCAACGGTATAATAAACCGAAGTACAACATGATTTATTCTTTGAGTCTTTCAAAACAATCAAAATAATATTCAAACTCATGCTATTAAAATTTTATACCTTCTTCTATTTAAGAAGTTTTGTATAGCATGTCATATTCAACCAATAGTAGTATATGTCTTCGGTTCCTGATAATTGTTAGTGACTGAATACTATTTTATTCTAAATCATAAAATATTTTAGAAAATACATACCTGATTTTATGCATATAATACTCTGATCTTCATAACGAGATCAACCAAAATATGAGCTAAAGAAAAACAAGAAATCACTCTCAATTGGATAGAGACTCGTGCTGATAACGTATTATAAAATCAAGCTCATAAGAATATAATCATAAAGAGAAGAAGACAAGAGAAGTAGATAGAAGAAGAGGAATTTTCTTCTTATTCAAGTGTATATCAAATGGTATATCTCTATTTATAGTGTTGAGATATCACTCCCAAAAGTCATTTAACTAGTAGATACATAGTTATCTACATTGTTATCCAAAAGGGGGGTTCATATCATCTAGGGAATACACATACATGAATTTAGTAGTTCATGAATAAACCAAATGGTCATCCACTATTCAATGCATTTATAACACACCTATATTTAATTGGATACAATTGATACATATTACATAATATATTTGAAAAAGAGGATGAATGCATATTGTATTCGTTTAAATATAACAAAATACAAATATAGTTTTTCAAATAAAATTGATAGAAAACTCAAAACTCTCACCTATATTAAATTGAATAAAAATATGACATACTTGAACGTATTTCTTCTTATAGGCAGGGGCGAGAGAGAGACAAAGAGAAAGGGTGAACGAGACAATAGAGAGAAGGAGAGAGTTTGCTATAAAAACGTGTAATGATTTAATATAAAAAAGGGTGGGTTGGGGGCTGGTAGGGGTGGAGGGGCTGGTAAGGGGTGCATTGAAGGAGATTTGAAGAGAGTTTTGAAAAATATTTTCCTTAAGTTTTGAAAGAAAGTCATTTTCCTTAAATTTGAGGAAAATGAATTGATTTGAGAAATATTTTTCAAAATATAGAACCCAACCAAGCATGAAAAAACTGAAAAACACTTTTCAGAAAAAATGTTTTTCCTTCATACCAAACAGACCCTATATTATGTAATATAGCTACAGTTTCCATTATTTTAATCTATGACTAAACTTTTGTGAAATTACTATTCAATTTTCTAATTGTATAAATCCAAAATTTATATAATTCGATCAATAATTATATATATTCAAAATTTGTATAATTCGGACTCTGATTGTATAAATTTAAAATTTAATGTTTACCCTAGTTATTTATATACGATTGATGAAGAATTCATAATAAATTACCTTGTTTGTATATTGAAAAGCAAAAATTTACAAACGGAGTTTTGAAAAACTCTTCAATGTATAAATACATAATTTGTATATACTTACCATATTTATATATTCACAAACTACAACCTTCATTTGTATATAGGGAAAAAGGACAAATATACCCTCGAACTATCGTAAATGGTATGTGTATACCCTCCGTCATTCTTTTGGGACATTGGTGTCCCTGTCGTCCATAAATTAGAGCGAATATGCCCTTCACTGTAACGAAGGGGCAGAGGCACCAATGTCCCCAAAGTATGATGGCAGGGGCACCAATGTCCCAAAAGTATGACGACAGGGGCACATATGTCCCAAAAGTATGACGGGAGGGGTATTAATGTCCCAAAAGTATGATGGCAGGGGCATTAATATCCCAAAATTATGACGAAGGGTATTTGCATACCATTTACAATAGTTCGGGATATATTTGTCCTTTTCCCTGTATATATTTATCATATTTGTATATTCACAAGAAAAATACATAAACAGACAAGCAAAATATACAAACCACAATTATAACTATGAAATACAATTACCAAAATTATAACTATTGAGGCTTATTATATCTATTATCTTTCTATTTTTGAAAATTTTCTTAAAATCAATCAAGGGCATGTGAGTTGGTGAAGAATTTTAACAACTCATTATTTTTTAAAATTTTTTATTTTGCTGAAAGCAACTCATGATTTATCTCTACTTAGTTATTCACATTCAAAATCACTTGCCACAACTTATTTCTATCGAATTTTTTTAATATTAATATTAAATCAATATATGGATGTATTATACTTTGTCAACATAATTTCTTATTAATTATTATTCATTTATTAGATATCTCATTTAATTGACTATCATAATTAATATAATTTGCTATAAATATTGTGTGTGAAATGTGAATAAATATTTAAATATAATACTAACAAACTTCATTAAAATTTATAATGTCAACTATACTTAGGTATTAGTATACCAACTATATTATTTTAGTACTATCAAATTGTAGATCAATTAATAACATGGGAGGATTGAATCTCACTTTCACAATGATATAATAAAATGTAGTCTATATATAAATAAAGTCTCAATTTTGACTCGACTCAAGTCACTTTAAAAAAATTGCATAACACAATTATATTTTATGAAGCATATTTATTCATATGAATTTATGTTGATTGATGCTAAATTCTTTAAACTTTGATTGGAAAAGAAAAAAGGAAAAAAATGCAAGATACAAGTCATTCTATTTTTGTTGGTCAAATAATTAACGAGGAAATAAATATATTTTTGATTAGTTTTTTGGTCAGAAAATGAAAAAATAATTGAGATAAAAGATAAATATTGATTTTTTTTGATAAAAATATATCACGACATTTTATCATCCAAATTTAGTATTATACTTCGTGTAGACATGTAAACATTTATTGAGCTTGGTCCATATAAATTTGAATTAAATTTTAAATTATTTTGATAGGATAATTAGTTTTGACGTTACGAATTAAATTAGTGACTAATCTAATGCCAACTTGAAGGATTAATTAATTAAGGGCTATGAATTAAATTAGTGACTAATCTAATGCCAACTTGAAGGATTAATTAATTAAGGGCTACGAATTAAATTAGTGACTAATCTAATACCAACTTGAAGGATTAATTAATTAAGGGCATGTGAGCTGGAGAAGACTTTTAAGAACTCATATTTTATCTCTATTTGGTTGTTCACGTTCAAAATCACCTTATCATGTTATAATAAATAAATAATTTTGTGTCAATTATTTAACAATAGTAATAAAACTGTGCTTATATTATATTTAGCAATAAGAATATAACATGGTTATTTATATTTTAGTATAAACAAATTGTACATTAGATGAGAGAAGTATTAAATACTTCTAAACTCAGCGTGAATTATTAGTTTCATTCTCGAACAATTGACAATCTTAAAACACTCATTTTATCCCTTCGTCTGTATTGTTTGTCATGTTGCACTTTTCGAAAGTCAATTTGTCGATTTTTCAAAGTTAAATTAGATCACATTATTTCGATATTTTAAACAAAAAAAGTTAGATATTCTAAAACTATATGAAAACTACTATAAATTGCAATTTTTTGCATATTAATATGATGAAAAAATACACCTTAAAATGTTAGTCAATTTTTTTTTGAGTTTGACTCTAAAAATAGAAATTATGAAAAACGATATCGGACAAAGGGAGTACTTGATTAATTGAACTTAGATACACTCTTGATCTTTCAACATAAATAAATACACCTCTAAATTTTTCGTCAAATTTATGAGTATTTTGAACACTTCTCTCGACTATATATTAAAAGTTTATGCTCTTACAAGAGTTTGAGACCACTTGCTATGTCATGGAGCACATTAATAATGTATCTAAATTTAATTAATCGAGCAGATAAATCTTTTTAAAACTGTCAATAGACCATGATGTAACTAATTAATAACTTGTGATAAATTTTAAAACGTTTTCTACACTTCTCTCGTTAATATAAACATGGGATGGTTAGATATAACTTTCATAATTTAATTTCATATTTATTTTGACACCCAGTTTTAGCTGGTATATTGATTATTTTTTATTCCAAATACATATTAAGATATTCTTTACATCTAAGCATGATGCGATTTGACTATGTAAGCAATGATGTGATTGATAGGAAAAAATGGAATCGGAAACTAATGTTTGTTGTGTGTATTTATTTTTCCAAAAATAAATTATTTTCTTACTTATTTTCGTAAATTATTGGCAAGTAAATAAAATGCTATGGTTTCAAATGCAACCTTTTGATAACAGTAAACATTAGTATAAGATTCTTCAGCTACAAATTCACTAAATTATAATCCGCATCTATACATATTTTGATTTACTACACATTTATATTTGTTATATTTTTTCGTGTATTTTAGAAAAAAAATGATATAAACACAAACTGATCTATATCAGAATACATATTGGTAGGAGAAAATCGAGAAAGGGAGAAGAGATAGAATCAATACATACATGTTGTATTCATTGCAGTTCAAACACAATAGATATATAATAAAAATATAATTTAATATAAACTTATTTTTTCGAATGTAATGAATATAAAATACAAATCTCTCACCTATATTTAATTAGATACAATTGATACATATTACATAATACATTTGAAAAAGAGGATGAATGCATATTGTATTCGTTTAAATATAACAAAATACAAATATAATTTTACAAATAAAATTGATAAAAAACTCAAAACTCTCACCTATATTTGATTGAATACAAGTATGACATATTTGAATTTATTTCTTCTTATAGGCAAGGGCGAGAGAGAGACAAAGAGAGAAGGCGAGAGAGAGAGACAATAGAGAGAGGGAGAGAGTTTGCTATAAAAACAACATGTAATGATTTAATATAAAAAATAAATTTTAAAAATATATTGTATTCCATAAATATGTAAGTATTTTTTTTCTTCTTGTGGAATTTCCCTTTATATAAAAACAATTTTATTCTTGTGAAAAATTCTAGTTTATTATTGAAACTTCAAGTTCACAGATTTTGTAAAATCTTACTAAATTATCTTAATTACGGTATAGCTTTAAACTCAATATTTCTATAACAATTAACAAATATATATAGCATGATGATATAAAATTTACGCAATATAACTTTGATTCAAAGTTGTTGATTTTTCTCAAGAATAAAAAATGACTTGATTAAAATAATAGAAGTCAACTTAAGAATATATATAACCATATTTCCAAATCTAAACATGTAATCAAATTCATATGTATATATACCATACAACTATGATGAAGTGGATATCCCACCACTAAATATCAACTTATATTACTGTCTGTTTTTATATGCATTGTTTTCATCTCTTCTTGAATCGAAGTAGATTTATTGAAAATAATATTTTTAGCTATCAACGTGGAGGTAAAATTTACATATATATGATTTTATTTAGAACTTCATTTATAAAAATTATTATTATTATTCTCCTAATAATTCGAAACTGTAGTGGTCATTTGTTCATAATTCATTGTAAAATTTAATAAAAATAATGATATTTGACAATTGATTTTGTATTTGGTCGTGAATACACATTAAGAGTAGTTTGGTGTGAAAATACCTTTTTCATTATTTTTTCAAATTTGTGAATTCGACTCATTTTTGTGGTTAAATACTCTCTTTTTACTTGTACTAATCAATGGATACTCACAAAATATTATTTTGGTTGAAAGATGGAGGCTACAATCGTTGCAGCGGTGAGTCCGGCGGCGACAAAAGCGGTAAGCTTTCTGGTGGACAGTCTATCGCAGCTACTATCGGAAAATGTGGAACTGATTAGAGGTGCAGATAGAGATTTCCAGCGGTTACTGGATGAAATTAAACCCATAAATGAGTTACTAGCTGGAGATTATGCACAATTGAAAAGCAACAACAACGATTTGGATAAATTGTTCCAGAATATTCAACGAACAGTATATAAAGCTGAAGATGCGATCGATGAATTCCTTATTCAGGCGAAAATTGACGAAGCTAACGTGTTCAATAAGTTCGGTCCGTTCGTCAAGTGGAACAACAATCGGAAAATTACACCGAAATTCAGAAAAATTCTCGAACAAGTGACTGAAATTCGCCAACAGACTCAACAGGTTTTGGAGAAAACCGGTATACAGAGTTCTGCTTTCCAGCCTGGAGAAACTACCCGGCCACAGGTATCTCCTTCCTACGTCTCTCAATTCATTCTCTAAACATCCCACGTGAAAAAAATAAACTAAATTTGCCAAAAAAAAAAAATTTAAAAAAAAGATCGTATGTGCTTCTTGTCTAACAAAAAGACAAAATTGACAGAGTAAACATACATAAAATGATAATATTAGTGACATTTTTTATTTTGATACTTGGAAGTACGTTTTAGAGCTAAAACGTGACTCACACAATTGTTGAATATTAAAATTCAATCTTTTACATGTCTTATTCATTGTTCAATTTTCACTACTAAAATGGATATATATATAATATATATATATATATATATATATGCTTAAGTCATCTGTAGCTCATTAAAGTTGTCCGCATAATTCATTTAAACACCTCAACTGATGTTTGTACCCATTGAACACTTAAATCCCTCAAAATTGATATCAATTTGATATTTTTTACAATTAGCCAAAAATATGAGATGTGTGTACTACATTTGTTGTGACATGACAAATTGATTAATTAAATGATCATATGACATTTGAATCCAAAAATTAATTTTAAAAATGATATTCTGAAAAATAATTATTTCAATCTATTTACTAACTATTGTTGCCTACCAAAACCAAATATTTCAGATTGATACCATCAAATCTCTTACTCATCGTCTTTATCTTCTTTTCATTAGTAATTATTTATTAAAATTGCAAAATATAATAACAAATTTTTATTTGAAATAATTAATTCAGATTTTTCTTATCGAAATTAATGAAATTCATCGAAATATTTTAGACATAGATCTACATAAAAAAAAAAAAAAAGCAAGAGAAGAACAGTAGAGTGTGAGAGAAAGAGATAGGTGGAGGGAATGGGTGGGTTGTGCTGCGAAAATGGTGGATGAGAAATGGGAATATTGGGATGGAGAAGAAGACACTCTTTCTCCTCTTTATTTTTGTTAATTATATCTTTTAAAAAGAAGTTAATTTAGGTGTATAAGCAAGAGAAAAAAGGGAAAAAAAATATTTTAATAGCTTTACACGCTTAAAGAGAGTGAACCACGTTTTTGCCATGTCAATATTTTGTGTTCAATAGGAATGATTTTTGAACAATTGAGGTGTTCAATAGGCACAACCTATAGTTGAAGTGTTTAAGTAAAATATACGAACAACTTTAGAGGGTTGCACATGACTTAAGCCTATATATATTGTACATACCTTCACTTTATATATAATTTTCTCTTTTCTTTCTCTTTATACATAGACGATACTTTTTAAAACAAAAGAAAAAAACGCGAAGAAGACTTTGAACTAATTGGAGCTTGTCTTGAATAATTTCAATTTCAAAATTTGTGATTAAATCATATGAGAAATCTTCTTCTAGCCTAGGTAATCATCCCTTTCAAATATTAGACCAATCGATTTCTTATGATTATTAAATATTAGACTATCAATAATGAAGTTATTGAATTAATATTGATGCAATAAGTAAGCAAGACAGCTATTAAAAAAAAGGAATTAATTGATATCTTAGAAAATCCCTCCTCACTCTCTTTTTTCTTGCAATAGTATTAACTATGTATGAAAAGAGAAGATAAGAGAATTATATATATTTATATATATATTGAAAAGTTTAATAAAGTTGAATGGGGCATGTACGAGATTGAATTTTAATTTTTAATCATTCCAGAGAAATGTTATTGTGAGTCACGTTTTAATTGTAAAACGTGCTTCAAAGTAACAAAATATAAAACGTTACTGACAATAACGTTTTATATTTGTTTAGTCTTTTTGAATAAAATAATATATAAAACGTTACTGAGAACTACGTTTATACCAGTTTTGTAAAATTTCAAAAAGGCATAATACATAAATGTGTCCTTTAACTTGGCATCAAATCACATTCATGCCCTTCAACTTTGGATGTGCACAAATAGACACTTAAACTTGTATAAAGTTGAACAAATAGACACACATGTCCTACATGTCATTTTTTGTCCTACGTATATTGTGTCATGTAGGACTCATGTGTTTATTTATTTAAAAGGTGGATAGTCAAAGTGTCTGTTTGTGCATTATGAAAGTTGGAGGTCAAAGTTAAAACTTGAAGCCAAGTTTAGGGTCCAATATATGTATTATGCCTTTTAAAAATATGTATTATTTTGATAAATTGATTTTTATAATGACTTAGTTTGGTCAAAACTTCTAAGTTATAGTGTACTAGTCTTTAATATAAACTTGTCACATCGTAGGAGTTGATTTGATGTAATTATACTATAAGTGGTTTAAAAGTAATGATAAATTTTATTTATATATGAACATGATAATTTTTAACTACTTTTTTGCTACTTCAAACATTTTTTTGTCTCCCAAATGTATAACAATTTGATAATTGGGATGAAAAGGGTCCTGCTGAGGAGGATATCGAAGTGGTTGGTTTTGATAAGCCTACAGAAGATGTGAAAGAACGACTCTGTGAAGGATCAAAGGATTTTGATGTTATACCTATTGTGGGTATGCCGGGACTTGGCAAGACCACTTTGTCAAGAAAAGTCTACAATGATTCTTTCCTTGATTTTTATTTTTACCACAAAATATGGATTTATGTTGGAACATCAAAGAAACCAAAGGATATTCTTGTTGAGATTGTAAAAGAAGTCGCGCAAAGCAATAGTAAGGAACTAATTAAAGACAAGGATGAGGACCAATTAGCTCATATCATACGCGATTTTCTTGTTGAAAGAGGTAAACATCTCATTGTCTTGGATGATGTGTGGGACACACAAGTTGTAGATTTTGTCAAGAAAGCTTTCCCAAACAACAAATCCCGTCCCCGAGGGGATAGAATTATGTTGACAACTCGCCAACGACGTGTGGCTGAAGCTGTCAGCGCTCGTCCTCACTATCTGGAAAAATTGTCAAAAGAGTATAGTATAAAGTTGTTGGAACAGAGAGTTTTTGCCAATAAAAGGACATGTCCTATTGAGTTAGTTGGATATCGAGATGAAATTGTAGATAAATGTTGTGGTGTACCACTTGCCATAGTGGTGATTTCAGGAGCTTTGAGAGGTTGTATGGACGAAAGTGAATGGAGAGTAGTCAAGGAAAATGTGGGGAAACACCTTATAAACAAGGACGACCATAAAAGCTGCTTGAAATTTGTTGAAACGAGTTACAATCATTTGCCGCAAGAGAAAAAAGCAGCCTTCTTGTATTTTGGAGTATTTCCTCAAGGTTTTGATATTCCTGCTTGGAACCTTATTCGCTTATGGGTTGCTGAGGGGCTAATAAAGTCCGGTCATAAAGACAGTGAAATCGAGAAGGTTGCAGAGACTTACTTGAGCGACTTTGCTAGTAGGAATTTAGTGATGGTGATGCAAAAGAGATCTAACGGTCAAATCAAAACATGTCGTCTCCATGACATGTTGCATGAGTTCTGCATTATTGAGGCTGCAAGGATAAGTCTCTTTCAACAAGTATATCTCCAACCTGGTGTTCGAGTTTTTCCTTCTATAGAAGATCCAAATACTTCTCGTAGATTATGTATTCAATCCTCTATTCCATATAATTTTATACCTAAAGATAGAATTGTACAGCATGTTAGGTCTCTCTTATGTTTTTCCTCGGACCAAAAGCAAATTGACTTGTCTAATCTAGATGTCCAACTCATCCCCAATGCCTTTCCACTCATCAGGGTGTTGGACATTCAATCCCTCATATTTGAATTCTCCAGGATGTTTTATGATCTATTTCACTTGAGGTATATTGCCATCAAAGGCGACTTCAGTATCATTCCTTCACTCTTTCGTAATTTTTGGTATTTACAAACCCTTATACTTCGTAATGATGATACAAATACTTCAAGCTCCACCCTTGAGATAAAGGAGGACATATGGACACTGTTACAATTGAGACATTTGCACTCCGACCTTCCTCTGAAATTGCCTCCCCCTCCTACCCCAGCAAGCAATAGTCGTACTTCTTGTCTACAAACTCTTTCTAAGGTTACACCAGATAGTTGCACAAAAAATGTGTTTGCAAAGGCTTGTCATCTCAGAAAATTGGGTATTGAAGGGAAATTGGCACTTCTTCTTGGAAAATCTACCAAGGAACGTGGATTCGACTGTTTCCAAGAGCTAAGGTGCATCGAAAAACTGAAATTGTTGAACAATGATTTTAGTGAAGAGCTTCACCTTCCTCCACACTTTTTCAGCTTACAAAAAACACTGAACAAGTTAACTTTGTCAAGTACAAGGTTTAAGTGGAGTGAGGCAGATATGTTGGGGCAGTTGGAATGCCTTAAGGTACTAAAATTGAAAGATAATGCATTCACAGGGAAGAAGTGGAAGCCCAACAAAGGAAGTTTTAGCAAGCTCCAAGTCCTGCACATTGTCTGGGCAGGAGAGTGGGAAACTTGGGATGCATCAAATCGTCCTTTCCAAAGTCTTACACACCTTGTTCTTATTTCCTGTTATGATCTCAAGGCTGTGCCACACGAGCTGGCTGATTTACCTTACCTGCAAGAGATGAAGCTGACGCGCACATTCCAGGCAGTCAGTTCTGCCATAGAAATCAAAAACAAGATACAAAAAAGGCAAGATCCCGAAAGCAGCATCAAATTCAATCTCATTACATTTCCCCCTACCTCGTCCACAAATTAAGGTTAGTCGAATTCGTTCATTTTGTCTTGAAAAAATGATTTTATATCTTCATCATACATTTGTGTTTGTTCATAAGTTACTTTTGGGCCGTTCTGCAATCACGATTTCACATTTCTTAGCATAGAAACCTCTCTCCAACACTTCATCTATCATATTTTCCTTGTAGGATTGAATTATGGCATGGCGTTCCCTCGCGGATCATCTTTCTGCAGTCCATTCCAACGAAACAAACCTGTTGTCTTTCAAGTATTGTGATTCTTCAAAATAAGTTTGTGTGTGGTTTAATTAAGAGATATGGTATAAATATGCTCCATTATGCGTTTCTAATTTCTTGTAAAACTTTTCCAGTATTCAAGTGTTGTTACTAATAAGATTATTTGTACCATCGAAAGCATTTCTTGTAAAACTCTTCCAGCTTTCAAATTTTGTTGCTTTTGTGCCATCGAAACTCACTCGGACCTGGGTGACAAATACAACTATGGCATATAGTATACTAAGTATTATAAAAATTTATATCTGACTAATTATATAAACTCAAAGTCAATCCACGTAATTAATGTATAATGTTAGTCGCGAGTAGTAATTACAGCAAACTATAGTTATGATGAGTAATTAAATAGTATAAATTTATTTAACCGCGTAATTTTTCCATAAAAATATGACATATTACTAAGTATTATAAAATTTTACTGATTTTTAAACATATATACTAATGCATATATACATTTGCACTGCATCAACACAAACTAATATCGACCTAATATATCATGATTTTCGACGGAGGTGTTCAAGATTTAGTATATAAAATATAAAAATAAAATCAAATTTATTTATATAGTATAATTTTTTTATGATAATAAAAAACTTACCTGCTTAATTGCTATAGATGGTGTTAGTGACACAGAAAAATATTAGAAAACAATGATAGATAATTTATCAATTTGGATGATAACATTCTGCTCCCTTTTTTGATCATCATGGCAAAATAATGATATAATAATAGTTAATTTCTAGTTTTAAAAAATCAAAATTGATGTGTGTAAATTGTAACTAGAATGTATATATTTATACATACTGAAAAATTGTACTAGTTATTAGGACTCTTTTAGGATAAGAACTAACCACTAAAATATATAAATTTATACATACTAAAGAGTCCTCCTATGTAATATTTAGTTTATGTATTATATATATATATATATATATATATATATATATATATATATATATATATATATATATATATATATATAATAGAAGTGTTAGTATTAAATTACTTACTATTCAAATTAACAATATTTTAAATATATTTGTTAATCAATTCTATATCTATCTAATAGAAGTGTTAATATTAAATTACATACTATTCATATGACCAATATTTTAAATATATATGTTAATCAAATTGATAGATATGAGAAGAATTTTAATATTAATATTTTTTTTATAGTTTTTGAATATCTGAATTTTCATTTTAAAATATTGAATTAATCTCATCTAATTTAATAATATAGATCAGTCAAATTATCTTTAAAAAATCATTTTAAAATATTAAATTAATCTCATTTAATTTAATAATATAGATTAGTTAAATTAACTCTAAAAAGAGTAATATGACAATTATTTTAAAATGTGATTGTTATTTTTATTGTATATGTCAATTAATTAATACATAAAGTATATGCTCCAGTTTCTTAATAATATTAGTAATTGTAAAGTAATAAAATTGGTACTTTAACATACATGCTTAACTACCTCTTGTAATTAGACTAGCTTTGGAAACGTGGCATTACATGTTTATTCTAAAATATTTTATTTAAATTTGTATTGCAAATGAATTATTTTATCCTTTTAAATCTATTCTAAAATGTGATAGTCAAAGTGCTATTCATTTGATTAAAAATCAAAGATTTCATGAGCGCACCAAACACATTGATGTCAGATTTCATTTTATTCGAGATGTCGTAGAAAAGGGAGCTATCAAGGTTGAGAAGGTTATCACAGACGATAACGCTGCAGACATGTTGACCAAAATAGTCCCGCTTGCCAAGTTTGCACACTGCAAGGACTTGGCGGGAGTATGCATCAATTGATGCAACTCTAAGAGAACAACTGCTAGGTGGAGCTGGTATGTTCAACAAATGTTTGATTCTTCTTGTTTCTTACAATGGGATTGCTCAGTAAGCTTAGAAGTTTTGGCCGGAGTTGTTTATATGCATGCTTGGAACACAAACCAAGGTGGAGATTGAAAGAGTTGGTTTTGGTTCTTGTGGAATCAAACTAAATGGAAGATGAATTAATATGAATATTTGGTAGGAAGATAATTAGTACAAAATACAAGTCAAAGATTGTATCTTGGTAGGTGAAAGTTAGGCAAACCATAAAATGGTTTGCTATCTTAACCTTGACAATTTTGACACATAGTGATGTCATGGATGACATCAATAGGATGAATTTATTCCTATAAATAGATAGCTCTTAATTCATTTTCAAATCATCCTTTCACTTGCCTTCTCACCTTCTAAAGCATTGTGTTCTCTCTCTTGTAGTATTTCACTTATATTCTTTGTATAGTGAAATAAATATTGGTGCAGTTGTTCTTTGGTGGACGTAGGATCATTTTGATCCGAACCACGTTAAATATTGTTGTTCTTCTTTGTTCTTTAGTTTCACGTTTCCGCTAACAATTGGTATCAGAGCAAGGTTCTGTCTGAGTATGCTCTGTGGTTGCAGCACAGTCTGAACTTCCACATCAGAAAAGGATTACTTTGGTTTTCTGTAGTTCCAAATACATTGTAGTAGAAAAGGAAGAACAAGTAAAAAAAAAAGAGTTCCATGAAGTTTGAAATTGATAGATTTAGTGGGCGCAACAACTTCAATATCTGGAAAATCCAGATAATAGCGTTACTGCGGAGGGAAGGTTCAATCCATGCTATTGACGGAAAGTACCCCGATAAGATATCGGATTCCGACAAGGAAAAGATTGAAGGAGATGCATTGAGTGCAATCCAACTGTCCCTTGCACCTAACGTACTTTGTGAAGTGAGTACAAGTACCGAAGAGACGGCCAAAGAGTTATGGGAAAAGCTGGAAGGGCTTTACCAGGACCAGTCAGTGACAACAAGGATGTTGTTACAACGGCGTCTTCATACATTTAAGATGGATTCAGGTACTTTGTTGCAAGACCATCTAGATGCGTTCAATAAACTTGTGATGGACAAACTGCTGGAATTAAAAAGGACGAGGAGACACTTGCATGTTCTTTACTATTTTCATTGACTTTAAAATATCGTGATATTGAGAATTCAATGATGTATAGCAAACAACCTATTAAACTTGAGCAAGTGCGGCAAGCACTAAACTCTTGTGATGTGCGGATGCATTTTGAAGGAGACAAAAGTGACGAAGCTAGTGGACTCTTTGTAAGAGGTCGTACTAGCCAAAAGAGAAGGAGCAAATCGAAGTACAGATCAAAGTCTCGTGTGAACAAAAAGAATGCGGAGTGTTGGGGCTGTCACAAAAAGGGGCACTTTGAACGAGATTGCCCTATGTCGAAGTCCAAAGAAAAGGCGAGTGCATCTATTGTTGAGAAAGTACATGATAATGATGATGATTATGTACTAACAACATCATGCAAAAATGGAGTCTATGACAACAAATGGATCTTAGACTCTGGTTGTACTCTGCATATGACATTCCGAAAAGATTGGTTCAGCAGCTATGAAACAAGCAGAGGAACTGTATTAATGGGCAATAATGCAACTTGTAAAATAGTTGGCATTGGTTCAGTTCATGTTCGCTGCCATGATGGAATCATGAGGACTATTACAGAAGTCCGTCATGTTCCTGATCTAAAGAAGAATTTGATCTCCCTGGGTACTTTAGATAAACAAAGCTATAAGTACATGAGTGAAGGAGGAACTATGAAAGTGACTAAAGGGTCTTTAGTCATGTTGAAGGCCAAGCTGGAGGATGGCCTCTACACACTTGCGGGAAGCACCATTATTGGCTCTGTAAATGCATCTACAGTGCAGTTATCTAATGATGACAAGACAAAATTATGGCACATGAGACTAGGCCATATGAGCGCACGAGGATTGGAGATGTTGAGCAACCGCAACCTTTTGAATGGTGAGAAGATCAGCACACTTGAATTTTGTGAGCACTGCGTCTTAGGGAAGCAGAAAAAGGTCAGCTTCAGCACTGGCAAGCACAAGACGGGAGGGGTGCTAGACTACATCCATTCAGATTTATGGGGTCCCTCTAAGCTTCCATCAAAGGGAGGAAAGAGGTATCTTCTCACATTCATTGATGATTTCTCACGAAAGGTTTGGGTGCGTTTCCTGAAGACAAAAGGTGATGCTTTTGAAGCATTTAAAGAGTGGAAGATTTTGGTTGAAAATCAAATGGAGAGGAAAATCAAGTATCTTCGCACGGACAATGGCTTGGAGTTTTGCAGTGCAGAGTTCAATGATTTCTGCAAGGTTCATGGGATCGCAAGGCATAAGACGGTCAGGCACACACCACAACAGAATGGAGTTGCCGAGAGAATGAACAGAACTCTTCTTGAGAAGGCTCGTTGTATGCTTTTACAAGCTAAGATGTCCAAAGTATTTTGGGCTGAAGCAGTTCATATTGCTTCTCATATTGTCAATCGGTCTCCAGCATCAGCGATTGACTTTAAGACTCCGAATGAGGTCTGGTCAGGTGAACCCTCTAACTATTCATACTTGCGAATATTTGGGTGTCCAACTTATTATCATGTTAATGAAGGTAAGCTTGAACCAAGGGCTAAAAAGGTCATATTCGTAGGGTATGTTGATGGAGTAAAAGGGTACAAACTATGGTGTTTGTCTTTACTCAAATTTGTAGTTAGTAGAGATGTTACCTTTGATGAATCCGCTATACTTGATCCTCATTAAGTTTCTGTGGAGTTATCTAGAAATGAGAACAACGAGCAGGTGGAGCTACCGGTGGAGCTTACCAAGAAACGGGATGAAGAGACTCAAAGTGATGAGTCAAAAGATGCAGAAGAACTTGCTTCCAATGAACCATACACAATTGCGAAGGGAAGGGACAAAAGGCGGATACGGAAACCGAAACGTCTTATAAAGCAAGAAAATCTGATTGCACAAGCGTTCGTAGCTGCAGAAGAAAAGATTAAGGATCTCGAGCCCTTTTCGTATATTGAAGCAACTTCTTGCAAAGATGCTGCACAATGGCAGTTGGCCATGATGGAAGAGATGGAGTCTCTTCACAGAAATGAGACATGGGTCTTAGTTAAAAGGCCAAAGGGGATGAGGACAGTTGGATGCAAATGGGTCTACAGAAAGAAATAAGGTATTCCAGAAGTGGAAGCTGCTAGGTTCAAGGCGAGATTGGTTGCAAAGGGTTTCAGTCATAAAGAGGGAATTGACTACAATGAGATCTTTTATCCAGTCGTGAAACATAGCTCAATTCGCGTGCTGCTAGCATTGGTTGCACAATTTGATTTAGAGCTTCAACAGCTTGATGTCAAAACTGCTTTTTTACATGGTGATCTAGAAGAGACAATCTATATGGATCAGCCTGAAGGTTTCCTAGCTGAAGGAAAAGAAGACCATGTATGCCAACTGAAGAAGTCTTTGTATGGTTTGAAGCAATCCCCTAGACAGTGGTACAAGAGGTTTGATGCATTCATGACTACACATGGATTTTCGAGGAGTGCATTTGATAGTTGTGTGTATCACAAGAAGATGTCTGGTAACTCTATGATTTATCTTTTGTTGTATGTTGATGATATGCTTATTGCTGCTAACAACATCACAGAGATAAATATTTTGAAGAAACTGTTGAGCAAGGAATTTGACATGAAGGATCTAGGAGTTGCAAAGAAAATCCTTGGAATGGAAATTTCAAGAGAAAATGGTGTTGTACATCTTTCTCAGAAGAGGTACATCCGAAAAGTTATTGAAAGATTCAATATGGATATGAGCAAGCCTGTAAGTACACCTTTAGCTTCTTATTTCAAGCTTTCGGAGTTACAAATGCCTCAATCTATGGATGAGGTGGAGCATATGTCAAAGGTTCCTTATGCGAGTGCAGTTGGTAGCATTATGTATGCTATGGTATGCACACGTCCAGATATTGCCCAATCTGTAAGTGTAGTAAGCAAGTACATGGCAAATCCAGGAAAAAGGCATTGGGAAGCTGTCAAGTGGATATTGAGATATCTCAAAGGAGCTCCTGATGTTGGCCTAACCTTTAGGAAAAGTGAAGGTATTTCAATTCTCGGTTATGTTGATTCTAACTATGCAGAGGATCTTGATCGAAGGAGGTCCACAACTGGATACATCTTTACTCTCGTTGGCAGTGCCGTTAGTTGGAAATCGACTTTACAGTTGATTGTCGCTTTGTCTACAACAGAGGCAGAATATATGGCAGCAACGGAGGCAGTGAAAGAAGCTATCTGGTTGAAAGGTTTGGTGGCAGAATTGAGTTCAGTTCAGCTTAAATCAATTCTAAAATGTGATAGTCAAAGTGCTATTCATTTGATTAAAAATCAAAGATTTCATGAGCGCACCAAACACATTGATATCAGATTTCATTTTATTCGAGATGTCGTAGAAAAGGGAGCTATCAAGGTTGAGAAGGTTATCACAGACGAATAACGCTGCAGACATGTTGACCAAAATAGTCCCGCTTGCCAAGTTTGCACACTGCAAGGACTTGGCGGGAGTATGCATCAATTGATGCAACTCTAAGAGAACAACTGCTAGGTGGAGCTGGTATGTTCAACAAATGTTTGATTCTTCTTGTTTCTTACAATGGGATTGCTCAGTAAGCTTAGAAGTTTTGGCCGGAGTTGTTTATACGCATGCTTGGAACACAAACCAAGGTGGAGATTGAAAGAGTTGGTTTTGGTTCTTGTGGAATCAAACTAAATGGAAGATGAATTAATATGAATATTTGGTAGGAAGATACTTAGTACAAAATACAAGTCAAAGATTATATCTTGGTAGGTGAAAGTTAGGCAAACCATAAAATGGTTTGCTATCTTAACCTTGACAATTTTGACACATAGTGATGTCATGGATGACATCAATAGGATGAATTTATTCCTATAAATAGGTAGATCTTAATTCATTTTCAAATCATCCTTTCACTTGTCTTCTCACCTTCTAAGGCATTGTGTTCTCTCTCTTGTAGTATTTCACTTATATTCTTTGTATAGTGAAATAAATATTGGTCCAGTTGTTCTTTGGTGGACGTAGGATCATTTTGATCCGAACCACGTTAAATATTGTTGTTCTTCCTTGTTCTTTAGTTTCACGTTTCCTCTAACATATGGAAACTATTACAATTGAGACATCTGCACTCCGACCTTCCTGTGAAATTGCCTCCCCCTCCTACCCCAGCAAGCAATAGTCGTACTTCTTGTCTACAAACTCTTTCTAAGGTTACACCAGATAGTTGCAAAAAAATTGTGTTTGCAAAGGCTTGTTATCTCAGAAAATTGGGTATTGAAGGGAAATTGGCACTTGTTCTTGGAAAATCTACCAAGGAACGTGGATTCGACAGTTTCCAAGAGTTAAGGTGCATCAAAAAAATGAAATTGTTGAAAAATGATTTTATTGAAGAGCTTCACCTTCCTCCACACTTTTTCAACTTACAAAAAACACTGAACAAGTTAACTTTGTCAAGTACAAGGTTTGAGTGGAGTGAGGCAGATATGTTGGGGCAGTTGGAATGCCTTGAAGGTACTAAAATTGAAAGATAATGCATTCACAGGGAAGAATTGGAAGCCCAAGAAAGGAAGTTTTAGCAAGCTCCAAGTCTTGCACATTGTCTGGGCAAGAGAGTGGGAAACTTGGGATGCATCAAATCGTCCATTCCAGAGTCTTAACACCTTTTTCTTATTGTTGGATTACCTTGTTATGGAAGGATAAATGAAATCCAAGAGTATATTTAGGCCTTTCTGGTGCTTAGGACAATGACAAGGTGATTTTATTTCTGTAAATTTTGTTATGTTGTTTTGGATATAGCCAAGTGTACAGAGGAAATCATAGTAGTCATTCACTGTCATGTCATACACCACCCAGGGTCCATGGCTCCGTTAGGCGTAGGTTTCCTGCGCCGTAATTAAAAGGTGTGGCTTTGTCTATCACCACTGCATCACGCATTGGCTTAAAAGTGTTATTTCTTGTTCCGGCTGTAGAAGTAGTTGAAAGACATTGGGTGTCAAAATTAGCTCATAAAAATATGGCACCCTGTACATGTTTGGACGAATTGAGCTAGACATGTACTCATTGTCAGGTCAAAGCATAACTAGAGTAGAGTTATGATCAACTTGAACTTTCAGATTTTATTTGTTCTGCCCATTTGACACATCTGAACAGTCAAAGTGGTGTGTTATCAAGTGATGCACGCGTTCTTGTGGTCATAATAGCAGCGGGACTCCAATCAGGATGGAGGCCTACCACACCAGCCACATGGGGGCAAGACATTAATGTCCTAGAGATCATGTAGTAGGCGGACTTGCGTTTATCATCATAGTCTTCCTCTGTAGGATTCACTGCTTCACTGTATGCAGCTGTGATATCCACTCTTGGTGCGGTAATATTAGACAGAGAAGGATCCAAAATTTAGATTTGATCGCTAATACTTTTTGAAATCATGAGTTCAACAGCTAACCTTTGTTGAAATTATATTAGGTTCCCTGGTGAAATTAAGGTTGTCGTTCAAGATGTGGAAACGATAAGACTGTAACATAACGGGAGCCTAGTGCACTGGACTATCCTTTTTTGGGTGAAATTAAGGTTGTCGTTCAAGATGTGGAAACGATAAGACTGTAACATAACGGGAGCCTAGTGCACCGGACTATCCTATTTTGGGTGAAATTAAGGTTGCATATGCCTTGGGGTTGAAGGGGATGTTTGTTATGCACGGAAGTTATCAACTGTATCTCTCCTCTAAGGCAAGCTAATATCTTTTCTGGATCCAGTGGACCTTTCTTGCACCTTAATCAAAATACATGTCATGATCATAGCTAAAACTACTCCCTCCGTTTCAATATCTATATCAATTAATTTGAATTCACATTAATTATGACTTTATTTAAGAAATAACACTTCTTAATTCAATACCAATATTAAAATCTAATTAATTTGAATTCACATCAATTAAGGCTTCATTCAAAAAGTAATACTTATAAAAAAAAATTCATATAAAAAATTCAAACTCAAAATCTTTTAACACCACTAGTGATACTATTTTTGATAATACTATTTTTGATATTGGTAGTAATTGTGGATAAGATCCTTATCATGAACATTTACAAAGAAGGTTTGGTAATTTTGACGAAGATGATGAACATGATAATGTTAATGATTATAGTGACAAGCCTAGTTTTGATGATGATGATGATGTTGATGAAACTGAGTCACCTACGGCTACTAGTACTACCAGTTCCGCTTCTATTCCTGCTCCCTTTCGTTGTCTTGCTCCCATTCTCCTTGTACATTCTAGGCTTAAGGTAGAACGTGCTAAAAAATCAGTTGTATGGCAATTCAGGACACAAAAAGAAGATAAAACACAAGCTATTTGTAATAAATGTAAACATAGATTGAATAATAAAAATAGGAAAACAAGGTGAGACGTGACATCTGAGTAATCATTTATTTCATGTTGTAAAAATAAATTTTTGCATGCTAAAGTGGTAGCCGAAGCTAAAAAGAATGGTACCCCCCCCTTCCTAAAATTGTAGGAGTAGGTGGCTCTAATATGGTCCAAACACAATTAAATCCTTCTAATGTTTCTGACTCTAGTTTACCACGGTCATATAGTAGAGAAAAAGATCTTGAAGAATTAGCTAAAATGATTATTGTTATGGGTTTGCCATTTAGTTTTGCTTAAAATTCTGGATTTATTCATTATATTCAAATTATGTATAATCCACATTGTAAAGGTTTTGCTAGAAATACATTTAAAAAGGTTGTATTTGATTTTCAAGCTCAATATTTTCAATATCTTCGTTATTTATTTTATTATAATAATTGTAAAATAGCTATTACTTCTTATATGGGTTGTAGTGTAAACGGTAATGATTATTTGACTGTTACTGTATATTGGATTGATGAAAATTGGAGTATGCAAAAAAGAATTTTATAAATGTTGTGAAATGCAAAAAATCGGTATATATAGCTCAAATAATTTTAGATATTTTACAAAAATATGAAATTTGTGATAACATAAGTAGTGTCACCTTAGAAAATGCTTCAAATAATACAATTGTTGTTGACATGCTAAAATTGTCTCTTTGCCTTGTTTATGATGATGATTTTCATATTAGGTGTGTTGTACATATATATTTTGATTGTTAGAGATGGTATAGAAATGTATGATAATGGTTTCACCAAAGTTGAAAGTGCATTTCATTTTATATTTAAATGTCATGTTAAGTCTAGACGTATAGAATTTCAAAATCGTTATTGTGAATATAATATTCCACCTAGAAAAGTTCAAAAATCAGTGTCTACTAGATGAAATTCTTTATATGAAATGCTTGAAGTCACTTATGAGTATAAAAAAAAAACCTTTACAAATGGTTTGGAATGCTCACTATTCAAATATGGCATATAGACTTGATGATAGTGATTGAAATGACATAAGAGAACTCGTAGATTTGTTAAAAGTTTTTAATTTAACTACAAAAAAACTATTTGCACTTTACGATCCAATCATTTGCTCTGTTTTATTAAATATTTGTGCGATTTCTACTAAATTTTATAAATCTAAAAAATAAATCAAGATTTGTACAATCTATTAACAAAATGATTGAACCAACACTACTGGACCGGGACTAACTCGAACAGGCACAATGCAGGACCTCACAATCAGTTTCTCTTCTATCCTGTTACTATACGAGCTGTGGTTGTTACCTGTAGGGGGTTATGTTCTGGGATGAATACGGTGATTGGGGAATTAGTAGTTAGGTTATGGATTGTACGGTGTTCGTGAGATTTTGCGGGTTATCGAGGATTTTATAGCTATGACCCGGTACGATTGAATAAGAAAATGGTTGATGAATGTCATAAGAGAGGTGGAACTGTGCTTGAGACTTCTAGAGGTGGATTTGCTATGAAGAAGATGGTTGATGCTATTCAGAATCATGGGTTTAACCAGGTTATTTATTTACTTTTTTGTTATTTCTAAAAATATAGCTCAAATTAAAATTTTGTGTTAGTATGATTATAGAAGAATCACATTAAAGTGTTTGAAATATTTATAGCTGAGTGATTTGTGGTTGAAATAATTGTTGAGTGACTTTAAGTTATACATGTTTGAAATTTTAATAGTTGAGGAGTGACCTTTGAGTTATAAAACAAAGAAAAATATCTTTTTGGGATTGAATATCAGTGATTGAGTATTTTTTGAGCTATAAAGTGAAGTATGTTCAATAGTCGAGTGATGTTTAAGTTATAAAGCAAAAAATTTGTGACTAAAATATCAACGGTAGAGTGATTTGAGTTATAAAGCAAAGAAAAGTGGCTTTTTGTGATTGAAATATAAATAGTTGAGGAGTCATCTTTGGTTTATAAAGCAATGAAAAGTGAGCTTTTGTGATTGAAATATCAATAGTTCAGTGTTTTTGAGTTATGAAAACAAGTTAAAGTGATGTTTTCATGATTGAAATATCAATAATTCAGTGAGTTTTGAGTTATAAAGCAAAGAAAAGTGATGTTTTTGTGATTAAAATATGAATTATCGAGTGAGTTGTGGTTATTAAGCAAAGAAAAGTGATGCTTTTGTGATTGAAATCTCAACCGTTTGGGTGATTCTGGGTTTAAAGTAAAGGACATTGACTTTTTTTGTCGTTGAGTTATCAACAATTGAGTGATTTTTGAGTTATAAAGATAAAAAAAATGTATTCTTTTGTGATGAAAAATCCATATTGGATTAAAATATATTTCTGTCTTAAAACTAAAGAAAAATATGAAGATGAAGACAACAAACAATATAAGATCACTTTCTTTCTTTGAAGTATTCACCAAATTTTCAAATGTGTACAATATGAATCCTTATGTATTTATAGTGTAACATAGAGGTATACAAATGGTTAGTCATAAACATGACATTAACATGAATATAATGAAGGAGGTTATGAAATTGAAAGATTACAAGAATAATGGTTATAAAGTTGGAGGTTATGAAGGTTATCATTATATTCATAATGGAAGAAAGTAATGGAGATAATGGATGTAACTTCTTGATGTAGTGGACATCCACACTATAATATTTTATAACACTCCCCTTTGGATATCCATAGATAACGTGTCTTGTTAAAACCTTACTAGGAAAAAAACTCGTGGGAAAAAAATCATAGTGAAGGAAGAGTACACAAATCTTTTAATATGTTGTCTAGTTAAAAACCTTACCAGGAAAAGCCAATTGGGATAAAATCATAGTTAAGGAAAAGAGTACAACACATATTTTTCTCCCCTAATAAAAACTTTACCTGATATCTCGGAGATGATGCATTTCAACTTTATATCACAACTTCTCAAATTTTGATCTTGAGAATCCTGAGTGAATAAGTTTACAAGAATATCACTTGAATGGGTCTTTGAACGTCTATCTCTCCATTTTGTTGAAGATCATGTGTGAAAAAGACTTTTAGTGAAATATATTTTGTCGATCTCCTTTGATTGTATCCTCCCTTCAATTGAGCTTTATATCATTTTCGTTATGGTGACTGAAATATCCTTTGAAAAAATCACGTATTTTCTGAATATATTAAATCATGATTCCAACTAAACACAATCCCGACTTAATTTATAAATCAATAATATTTCGGCATGATTTGGAGAAGTGGTTACTAATTTGATTCTATGAATTTTTAAGATATTGTTGTGTCTCCATATGTAAATAAATAATTCATTTGTGATCAAGATTCATGCAGATCAAATAAATATTTTGCATCGACATAATAAATCATTTCTGACTTGGAGATTGATCATTTCAATTTTATTAAAGCTCATTTTTTTCTTTTGAAATAAAATCACACATTTCTTATGTGTTGAGTCACTTTCTTTTCATAATTTAAATGTTAATATGACATATAACTTTCGTTGTGTATATCAAATAATCTTCTAGCATTAGCATAACCAGCAATGTAACATCTCGCAAATTAAGATAGCTAGGAAGAAGCCTAAAGGTGGAAATAGTCACTTTTGAAAAGAATTAAAGTCTGGAAATTTTCTTAAGTTGGGGAAAAATGAGTTTTGGTCAACTTCAAACGCCATAACTTCTATCTCAACATGAATTAGAGGTAGTATGGTTGGAAAGCCTTTGGAGAGATCTTCCAAACGCGCCGAGTTTTTGCGATTTTGATATCGTATGAGTGAGTTATGCCTTTTAAAAGTTGAGATTCGATTAAGGATAGTCCAATCTGGATTTGGTTAGGGCAAAGTTGTCTTTTCCTTATCCAATTATTTTATTTCATTTTCTGATCATAAATTGGGGTCTAAACTGATCCTATTCAGCTCACGCTTTAAGAAAATAAGTTAGGGCTTTGAGAGAAGAGAAAAGAAAAGGTGAAAGGAGAAGAGGAAGCAAGAACGTTCACGAACGTCGAAGCTCGACTTATGGAATTCGTCGGGGGTGATCCCTAAAAAGGTATGTGAGTCTCTCATAACGTTGAGATCGTTCTCCCACATGCCAAACATATTGTTTCAGTTTGGATTCGTCCTAAAATCATTAGAATATTGATATCTTTGATACCCTTTTTCTTGAATTCATGTGTTATTCTTAAATTGCCAAAGTTGTGAAGTTTCTGAATTAGTTACGTCGTATTATGGAGTCATTTCGAGTTACGTTCTTAGGTACATTTGTTGGGTATCTATATATAAAAGAGATTAAAGAAAAAGAGGCGAGTTTGGGTGAATGGGTGAAGAAAAACGAAGAAGAAATTTCCACGAACGAAATCTGGACATGGGAGCGCGTCGTACGATCTGTTCCTTGAAACAAAATTTCTTTTGCGCTTCGTGGAGCTTACATGATGTGTTATGACTCAAAAGACATTTTTCGGAACCAAAATTAGATTATGCCTCCGCGTTACGGACCCACCTTCAAATTCTAATTTTTTTATTTGTCTCATGTTTAGCTATCTAGATACATCCCTAAACATCATGAGATGTTTCCAAACACAAGTCTAATTCCTTGGATCCATAATTCAATTCAAGGATAAGTTAAGAATCAAGTCAAGAATACTTAATAATTAAAGTTAAGAGAAATCGAGTGTCAAATAAGAGGGGTCATTTCAAGTTTTCATAAGTCTTTTACAAATATTTTAACTTTGTTTTAAGACTTAAGTTTTGAGTTAAGTAAAAAGTAAAGAGTTGAAGTTCTTCCTTCAAAGAAATATAAGGGAACTAAGTATTCCCTAAGAGTTGATTTAAGACTCAAGTTTCAAGCTAAGTAAAGAATAAAAAGTTGAGTTCACTTCTCAAAAGTTATAAGGGAACTAACTATTTTCTTGAAAGTTTATGAATGTTTTCACATTTAAGTTAAGAGGAATCTAAGATTTCCCAAAAGATTTTGAACAAGAAAAGGGGACATTGATTCCAAGAGAGCTTTTGAGCTAAGTTTTGAGCACTGATCTCAAATCACAGAAGAAGATGTTTTTAAAACATATGAGCTAAGTATATTTTTTGGAGTAGTATTGAGTAGCGAATGGGGATGCGAGTTCACATTAACTCAAGTCTCCGTAAATCATGTATCCGTCATGGGTATTAACGGGTCATAGTTCTTAGATGATCACGTAAGTTGAGTTAGTTGATCCACTTAGTCAGTTAAACTTCCTATATCTCCAACAAGGTATATGATGATCCTTGGCAGCACGAGGTAAAGTGTTGTATCATGATTGTAGCTCTTAAGTGATGGTTGTCGGTTAGAGAAACTCCCACAACAGTAGTTGCATGGTTCCTCAAGAGGTTCTGCTTAGTATGGATGGTGGTATGAGACATCATTCATGCATTGCACAAGTAAACTTTGAGAGGAAACTTGATATCTCTTTTATTATGATTATAAATTGACATCAGATTATTTTGTATTTTTAATACATGTGAGAGTATTTTGTATCTTTGCATACACGTAGAGTTTACAACATGTTTTTAAACAATTTTTCTTTATTATTCACTTGCTTTGAAATTGCTTACTATTGAAATGAATTTAGCTAAGTAGTCATGAGTTGAGAAGAGTCAAGTTAAATGTTTTTTTCAGAATCTCCTTCAAGCCTATGTTGTTTTAGCACTCAAACTCGCATACTCGTACATTCAATGTACAGATGCTAGTTGGCTGCATCATATTATGATGCACACGCAAGTAATTAGGATCGACATTCCGGTGCATCATTGATCCAGTGAGCAATTTAGAGTTTGTTGGTGAGCTTCCTTGCATTTTGGAGGTTCCATTTTCACTCTAGTTTAGTTCATTAGGATGTTGTGGAGTTTCCCCAACATCTATCTCAGTTATTAGAGGCTTCATAGATAGTCAGTCAGATGTTAATTCTTTCGTCAATTATTTTGTAATTAACTTATTTTCATATTTGAGTTTCCATTTTTGCTAAGATACATGTTTATTGTTATAATATTTTGAATTTAGTTCCAGACAATTGCGTTAGTTGGAATCTTAATCCTTGTATTAATACTTTAAGTCTTATGCTGAGTAAGTAAGTCAAATCTAGGGTTCGCCTGAGGCCAGCAATGGTCTCCGAGTGTCGTCCACGTCCAGGGTGTAGGCTCGGGGCGTGACAAGCAATTTGTAAGTGCAACAATTGCAACAATACATGTCATTTTAAATCATTTCCTGAGATCAAAAAAATTCTTTCTCTGTGTTAAGTAGTCTCAAAACCATTACGTACTCAATGGAATTGATTTAAGA
The DNA here is from genome assembly GCA_027705065.1 of Solanum peruvianum. NCBI lineage: Eukaryota > Viridiplantae > Streptophyta > Magnoliopsida > Solanales > Solanaceae > Solanum > Solanum peruvianum. Next base: position 5,714,449 of record JAKWJD010001758.1, on the reverse strand, counting down.
CATTTTAAATCCTTTAAGGATTTTCCTATAACCTTAATCGTTTAGTTAGACATAATAATCATTCATTATACATATTTAAGTATTCATCTATTTCCAGACTGAAACAAGTCTCGCTGCATCCACCAACCACTAGAGAATATATGTCAATTTAATAATGTCAGGATTTTCGCCAAAACCTTTTATGCCCCGAAGCACAAACCACACTTTATATCTTACAGTTATACTTTCACACAATGATTCATTTGTACCACACTGACATTCTATTTTGATCCACGAACTATAAGATCAATAACATCACTTTTCTAAGTGAAACAAGAAATACTTGAATAGTGTCAATCATTTATTTGTCCGCACTATATGACAGATTCAAATTTGAGATCTTCGTAACCATTTATAGCATTTCAGTGCTATTTCATATCAAGTATACCGTCGATAGTCATTTTGATATTGATTCCAATACGACATAACTTATTGAGATCTCTTCATTTTTCATCATTATCAGGTAGTTGAACCTTTGTCAAGGTTCTATGAAATGTTATGGCATAGTGCTCTTTCAAAGCACTTGCCTCATTATCAATGACCATTTTGATAATTTGATCCTATCCTTACTCAAGAAGTTTTACATTTGGAATCGATTGGTCTATCATGCTTCTGGCGTACCATAAACTTTATCCTGTAAGGACAATTTATTGGAGCATTTGCAGCTTAATTAAAATATTAGGTCAGCAAATACATCTGGCAAATTATCTGCAACATTTTGCAAATGAATTATATCTTGAACTTCAAGTTCACATTTTTTAATGAGAATCTAGATAATTCACCCCGCACATAATTTTCAGCTGCTACACATATCTCCCCTAATGTTAGGAAATCTAACATTCACCCTCAACCTCATTTGGGGATCCTTCTTTGTGCGTTGTAGAGCAATAAAATCATATGTGCACACATCAAATTTTTAGATGGAAATTACTCGGCTGTTGACCCTGAACCAATTGTGTTGGGAGAACCTTGTCGGCTTGATGCATACATGTTAAATAAATCCATCTCATACCAAATTTTATTTGAGAGATTTGTTCTCATAATCAATGGTATAGCTATAATTGGAGGCATACAATTTCTGCTAAATCAACCAATATTATTAACATGATTTTATAGTTTTGGAACTCTGCTCTTAATTTAATAATTCGACCAAACAACCTTACAAAAATCAATTTGTAAGTTAATACAAATGCATATGTCATCATACCATAGTAAACAGTCCACATGGCAGGTGAACAAGTCCATATTCACCTTTTTATATGTTTCAAATAATTTCAGGGGTTACAGTCCCAACCTTAGCTGGTACAATGATAATTTTATCACGAGAAAAACCTACAAAAAAGAATTCTTGAAGAATCTTTTATTTCTTTAACATATAGCCACGTAAGTTCTCCACCCCAATCAAACTCCACCCCAACCAATCTTTCCGTATGTACATAGATTATAAGCATCTTTTTTCTCTTTCAATGTTTGGTTGTATTGTATTTGTGAATGTTACACAAATTTTGAACATCACTGCTGTATTTTTGCTCATTAGATGCAATAGCTACTCTTTTTTTAATTATTTTTTTTTTGCTTTGTGTTTGTCTACAGAGTATTGTATTCTGTTCGAGTCATCTCTCATCCTCATATTGTTTAAGGTTTATTACTCTTAAGTTGATTATTATCTGCGGTAAGTGTGTATGTTGCTGCTCCTGAATTAAAAAAAAAAACGACTCCAATATGTTGTTTTGTTGTTTTGCATGTGAAATACATTCGGGTTCATTATGAACTCCTTTTCCTTGCATTTTGAGAGAGCCATAAAGGCTCAAAATGCCTTTCCGAGTCAATCAACCATATATTTGATGAACGGATCAAAAGAAATTGAAGGGTTGAGAATTTGAAGAAATTGGGCCAAAGAATCCAAATTTAATTATAAAAATAACACCCTTTACACATTTAAGACTATATATATCGAGTTATAAACATACTTTTTAAAAATAAATCACTTATAGCATATTATTATCGAGTTATAGCATATCAATTAAAAATGTATTTAATTAAAATAAACTATAAATAATTATTTAAATACTAATTAATATGTTTAAATATTTATTTTTATTTTTACAGTTATCTTTTTATTTTATTTTTAAATAAAATAAAAAGGAAAAAACGGTCATGTATTAATTGGTAAGTGGCACGAATTGTGGGATTTAAATTAATTTTAATTAATAATGGATAATTAAAAAATTAGCACATATTAAGTAATTCAAAAAAGATTTAAATTAATCTGTTTCCTTAAAATGCTGAAATTAGTTTAAATCAAATTAAAACATGATTTTTTTCCTTTTTTTCCCTCTCTATCATGGATCACTCTTAATCCGTGTTTGAAGAACTTTTACTCCCGCATTTTTTCTTGACTGATCAAATTTTTTTTTGTTGTGAAAAAATTGTGATTTGTTGTGATGGACAATAATTTATTAATATTTATTAAACATGGTGGAAGATGGGATCCGTCTGATTTCTTCTTAGTAATCTCTGTTAATAATAAAGTTTGTGATGTTTTTGTTTCACAACACATTTCGGCAGGTAAATATTACTATAAAAAAATGTTATATACAATAAAAATGCTATATACAATTGTTTAGACCAACAACATGTTATATTATATATGTTTATTAAAATTGAAAATATGAGCAAAAGTTATTTTCTGAAAATATAAAACAAATTGATATTACTGTGTGTTATTTTGTATTTCAAATTCGTTGTATTAAAAGTGTTGTAAGATTGTACGATACTTGTTTTTTTTTGTTTGTGTAATTTTCTTTTTATTATTTGTGGATATATGTATTATTAATGGAATTTTTGGTGAAAAAATCATATAAAATTGGTCAAGATGATGTTAGTTGTCTGAATTGCATATTAATATGGTATGAAATATGAATAGCTTGTTTGTTTGTCTATTTCTGATTTGTAATGCAATATTTGTATTATTTTTTTAACATTTATAGTATGAAATGTGTATTATTTTGGTATTAAATATTTTTATTTTATTTTTAATGGCATATTTTTTTGGAACTGTTTTTAATGAGCATTGATTTTCCATATTAGATGATACCATCGACGGTTGATATGTATGTTGTTATATATGAATTTTTGATTTTGTTTGACAATTGTATTTTGTGTGAATTTTGTATGAGTTATGTATGAATTGATTTTTTAATTTTTATGCGAACACTTTATGAGTTTTATAGTCACATTGTAGAATTTTGACAATTATAATATGTATAACCATTGAATAATTTATGTATGATTTTGATGTATGAATTGGTGTATTAGTCCTGTATGAGTATTATTTTGTAGTTTGAAAGTCACATATTAGTTTTTTAAAAATTGTAATATATATTAATATTGTATGAATTATATGTGGATTGATGTATTAGTTTGTATGACTTGTGTATAAATGTTGTATGAATTGATATATACATTGATATATTGTTGTTGTATGATTTGTGTATGAAAGTACCTTAGAATTTCATTTCATGCTTTGTGTATGAATTGATTTGGTTGTCCATTTATATGACAGTGTTTGCATGATGTTTGAATTGATATATAAATTGATGTATGTATGAAGTCTGATTACTAATTGTATGGGCATGACAATGTATTTTATGTTTTATGTATGAATTGTTTGGTTGTCCATTTATATGGCAGTGTTTGAATGATATCTGAATTGATACATAAAATGAGGTATGTATGAAGTCTGATTACTAATTGTATGGGCATGACATTACATTTCTAATTTGTTGATTTTATTATATGAAGTCTGATTACTAATTGTATGGGTATGACATTACATTTCTAATTTGTTGGCTTTTTTGTATAAATCTTTCTTTAATTATTGATTATGTATGAAGTCTGATTACTATCTGGATGAAATATATATGAAGTCTGATTACTACTAGTATGAACATGATATCACATATTTGATTTTATTATCGTTTTAGTATAACAAATATCATATATTTTTTTGATCCATATGTATAAAATTTTACGGACTATGTATGATGTATGTATGAACTATTTTAACAAGAGTTTCATTATACAATTATATGTTTGATAAGTTATTCCATATATATGTTTTTTGTATGAACTATGTATGATTATTGTTTAACTATATATTAGTATAGAAATAAAATTTAAAAAACGGGCATAAAGTGTATTTCAATATTATTTATAGTTGGACAATATTAAGAAATCACAACTACTCAAATATTAACCATACCAAATTTATTCCATAAAACAAAACATGTAACAAAAAGTAAAAATCAACAAAATCATTTTTTTGAACAGGATAACCTTTGACCTTTTGAAATTTAACATCACCAAACTCCTTCTAGTGTTCACCATGTGGTTTTCTAACTGATCTACTTAGACCGGGTGACATCAATTTAGGCTTTGAGATATAACTGGCTATATCTCACGTACTCTCACAGGGGATAGGACGGTCAATGCACCACAAACTCTCGTGTGTAGAGTCGCACATGGAGTAAGCATCACGCTAGGTGAGTAGAAAGGTAATACCAACTTCACTGTCACTCCTTTAGACCTCTTCAATGTTATTTTAGGGCATGGGTTCTTCCAAAAGTGTCATGCGGTGATCAAACCTTACCTCCAACGACTTCAAGTCATGGAGCAAGAAGGATCATGTATAGTGCCCCTGGTTAAGGTACCAAAGACGGAAGAACAAGTCCATCTGACAGCCATGCATCTCCTAAGAAGCCCTAAGAAGAAGAAGTCGACGCTTATAGCCACTATTGCAAGTTTGATGCCTTATTTGTTTTTTCTCCTCCTCTAGATTGATGTTTTTCAATAATTATTTCTGTGAACTATTTATAGATGTAGAAAACCCTAAATAAAATAATTGAGTCCTAATCAAATTAGAAACTCAAAATCAATAACAACTAGGTTTCCTTCTCATGCGTGATATTGTCCAGCCGTTTTCAAGTTGCTTGTTGCCACATGGCACACTTCCATTCGTCGATTCTCAATTAGCATATTGCAATTTGTGCCCTTCATATATTATATATTATTATATTAAATTTAAAAGTTGTCTGCTTGATTTCGTTCTTCAACCTTCCATCTTTAATTTGTTTTAACTCCAAACTTTTCAACTTTAAACCAATTTAATCTTACAAATAAAATACACTATTAAGCACAATCCATAAAATTAACATATATAAATAATAAATGTGAGGCAAATAATGATTAAAAATATGTATTTTGAAATCACATCTATAAGGAAACAAGTGAGTGAATTTCACAAGGGCATTGATCGAGTCAATGAACTATTGGTTGCGCACTCGAGAAAACAAAACTCATTTGTCCACGTAGCATCAATGTAATGCGGTCGTCACATCAATAGGTGACAGAGACTATCATGATCCGCAACCTTGCCAAACTGATTTCACATTCGGATAGGGGCAAGAAGATTCTAGAGTCAAAACAATCGGGGGGATATATGGGTTCCCGTGGGGGTGTCACGACACCCACTGATCTCGAAAAAAACTTTGTTATATATATGTATATATGTTTAAGAAAAGGAATATAAATTGTCTTTATAACCCACTAAATAAAATGGTTGTTAGTTCAATTGGCAAAATAGGTAATCTACTACACGGGCATTACCAGTTCGAACCCCGGTGGCAACATTAATTTTTTGAAGTATTTTCTTTCTTTTCTTTTTTTTCCTTCTGTTTTGTCTTTTTATTTTATTAATGTGTGAGTCCCCCCCCCCCCCTCATTCTTACTTATTTAAAAGTAATCTTTGTTAATTTAAATTGATTTCTTTTCACCGTAATCTATTTTGGAGTTTTTTTTACTTTCTCTTTCACTAATTATTAAACTCTTGATATGAGTATCGCGTGTTTATACTTTATCAATTAAATTATGAACGTGACATAAATATTATTAAGAATATATTTAAATAGTAATTTAAAAAAATATAAATTTTAAAAATGATGAATATTATTATTAGTGTTTTTTAAATTTGAAACAAAAATTGATATTCTCATTTGTTATATTTTGCAACAACACATCAAGTCAATGAAATATGAATATATTGAGTTAACACTATTAGATAGTTTATATAAGCTTAAATTTTAGTGTAAAAAAATTCTTTTTTCCTCAAAGTTTCAGCGATAAGGTCACTAATTCCGAAAAAGAAATAAAAATTAAATTGTTACATCTTAGTCTAATCTCTTAATATCCAAAAGAAAATATTACTAACATGTTTGATCGATTTTCTTATAAAATATCGAAAAAAAAAGATAAAAAAATTGATTGTAACTCAAAATTAAAGCAACCGGCCCGCTTATCTTACTGGAATGATGTGACACCCAGGACCTTTAAATTCTAGATCGATCTCTGCTTATATCCCATTAATTAATTAATTAATACTACAAGTGTGCATTAGATTAGTACAATATATTTTCCCGTTGTTGATACTTTATAGTTTGATTATTACTTTTTATTAAAAAAATTATTTATGTAATTTAACTTGATACAATAAGAGTTGAAATTGATTATGATATTTGTAATCGATCAAGTTTATTTTCGTCCTCCTTTTTGGACTTTAGCTAAATGTTATTATCCTATCATTGTACTCTAAAAATAATAATAAATACAAAACAACAAAGTATCATTAGATTCGTAGTATGTTTGAACAATTAGAATTACTAGAATCCCGCGAACTATTTAGCCTAAAATTATACTAATAAAAATGCATTCACAACAATATAGTTTAACTTGCCAATAAATTAACATATAAGTAAGAAAATTGTTTATTTTTTAAAAATAAATACACACATCCAATGTTAGTTTCCAATTCCATTTTTTCCCATCAATTACATCATTGCTTACATAGTCAAATCACATCATGCTTAGATGTAATGAATATATTAATATGTGTTTGCAATAAAGAAAAATGCTACACAACTATTTTATCTACTCACTAATTTTTTTTTAATTTATAAAGTCAAAACCAATCAAGTGGTCAGAATAATTAAAAAATTAATCTAAATTTATATGGACCAAACTCACTAAATGTATATCTGTCTACACGTTATAGATATAAATAGACCAAAAATATTTCAACAATTTTTGGAAGAGCGTCCAATCCATTATTTGAACCGTTCCTCCATTAAAATATTTTGAAATTATAATTCTAAGATAAATTTATCTCACCGGAGTAAGATAGTCAAAAGATTGATAAGATATTCATAATTAAATTATACTATTTGGTTAATAACACAATTTTATTCTGAAATAAATTTATAACCTTAATCAAACAATATAAAATTAATTCCAATCTTAAATTCCAAAGTATTCATCATGAGCCTTTAATAATTAATATACCAGCAAAAATTGGGTATCAAAATTTATATTGAATTTAAAATGATGAGTTGTTATGAAAGTGATATCCAACCCTTCCATATTTAATTAATCTACGAGACTATGATTGATAATACTAAAATAATCTAGTTGACCTACATATAGCAGACGTTAATAACTTTTATAGAAGAGTGTCACCAAATTTATATGAGATAAAATATGCAATTAGAATCAACCATGGTTAAATAAAATGTTAGAATACAGATATTTGATATATGCAGATATTGATTTCGCGTAAAGAACTGAACAAAGATAACTTGTGAAACTATAATAAAAGAGATATTTAGTGTTATAAAAAGTTGAAAGAGATGTGAGAGTGACGAGCAAGATGAGAGAGAGGCGAAAGAAGGTATATATGTTAACAATTCATCACCAAATTAATTATTTACTTAAGATAAATCAAACAAAATCTAGAATATTCCGGATTTGTAGAGGATTGAAGGAAGATCTCTAGAATGAGTATTCTAGAAAGAATGGTATAGAAATGTTCTAGAAAAAATAGCTCAAGAAACAAACTAAGTAACCAATTAAGTAAGAAAGCAAGAGAGCAAACAAGTGTGAGTGCTCAAGTAAGGAGTGTTGCTGAAGCAAGCAACAAGTGTGATCAAGATTGTAAGACCGAAGTGGGTCCTTACTTTGATATAATAAAATTCAAGATTGTGAGAATTTCGATAGTGCTCGTCGTCCTCCAAAAAGTAATATTAAACAAGTGGTATCAGAGTCACGTGGATAAAGAAAAGTAACAACTCAAAGGAAAGGAGATCCTACAAGCTACTGTCAGAGGCTAAAAATCGTGGATATCACAAGTACTCTCAATAGTGTTGAGAAGCTCAACACAAGAAACTACGGATATGGAGCACGAGAATGCAATATTAATTTCTCGGCCAGGAATTACGGGATATCATCGGTGGATCAGACACCACACCACCAACAGATTATGAAGCAGCAAAAATTTGGAAGGTAAAAGTTGGAAAGGTCGTGTATGCTCTCGTTGTAACCATCGAGGATGAGTTTCTACCACGATTGAGAATGCCAAGACACGCAGAGAAGCTTGAAATATCTTGACGAAGATTTTTACAAAGAAGAATGATGTGAGATT